>JAPDSC010086915.1:226904-256196 GCA_026290005.1 Latrodectus geometricus | reverse complement strand
TAATTATTTTTTAACCTAATAGATAGCAGCACATTACGAAATGTTATTTTTATTTTATAAATAAATTAATTCATTTTTAATTTAAATTATTAATTATTTTTTATTTTATAAATTAATTGAATTAAAAATAATTAATTAGATCTATAATTTTTACATATTTCCATAAAATTAATGATACTTTAAATAATTATCATTTAAACGTAAGCATTAACTTATATTAATGCAAAGGGCTAAAGAAAAGAAAGAAAAATTTCATGCTTATTTTGTTAACATATTTATACTATGTTTCCCTAATTGCAATTTTATGTTTCTTCTTATAATGCTTTAATTTCTTGCAAGAAGTAATATAAGTTATTTCTTCAACAAACATTTATTCTGGAAAAAATTTTGATTTTATAAATTTTCCTAAACATTTTTATTCAATATAAAAATTTTAATTTTTTATATAAATTTGTTTTCAGAATTTATATTTGTATCTGTTTAAAGTAAATTTTCAAAATACTCAATGGTAATTTTCAAAGATTTACAATGTTATTTAAAATATAAAATTATTCAAGATAAAAAAAACTAATTTCTATATTTCAACCTAACAAGCTTAATTTTTTGTTTGAATTTGTTAAAATTCAATAAAATTTTGTAGTTAAATGGTAAATAGTTTGTGAATGATTTTTATATGGGAGGATTAATCAATTACATAGAGATTTTTCTTTAATTTTCTAGGAAAATTTAAAAAAAAAATCAATGTTTTAAATTTCCTATTAGTAGCATTAAATATAACGAAGAAATCATAGTAATATTTGTTGATATTATAATAAATTGTAATTTTTCTTATAAAAGACGTTTACTTGTTTATATTTTTATATAGTAGATAAGCCAGGTTTTTCTGAAATAACAAAGTCGCATTTATTCACATATCTTGTTTTAATTTTAAGAATCTTAAGCAATTTATGAATAAATAAAGTATCTTTGCCATTAAAAATGTTTTAATAGTGTTTAAGTAGATACTACCATTCTATATTAGGATAAATTTAATTGTTGCATAAACATTCATTAAATATCAAAAAAATGTAACACAATTTTTTCTAAATATCTAAATTTTATAATGTTGTAAGTAAAATATTGAAAAATGAAATATATTTAATACAAAATGAAAGAACAAAAATACATGTATTTTATTTACATTATGACATATTTAAGAATAAAAATACACATGACAGTAACATATGATAGTATAAATAAAAATAAAAGGAAAATCTAACTTTTTAAACATTTTAATTTTCCTTTCTAATTCCCAAACTAAAATGAATAAATACTTTTATTAGTTTTAAATCAAAATCCTTATTAAACGAATAATTATTAATTCTATGGTAAAAATGTTAAAGTACTTAAAAAAAAAAAGTTTAAATTCTATATATTTGTATATAAAATATAACGAAACTAGACAATGGCAGAATAAAAAATACACGTATTTATATGAAATCTCATTTAAAAATAATAATTATAATGAGAGTATATAAATGGATTTAATTTAAACCTTTAATTTTTAATTTGAGAAACCTGAAAACCAAAATAAAACACATTTTTATTTAATACGGTTCAAATAAATATGTTCATTCTTCATTAAAATGCTTTCATAGTTTAATAAAAATTTATTATAGAGGAAATTTCATTTAACTATTCAATGTAAATTACTCTGATATAGAATGAACATATTTATTTAAAATTCATTAATTATTAAAAAAATACAAACCAAGATCACTTGCACAAAACTATTAACTACATAATTATATTTTAATGCAAAATATTGTGAAATAAAACAACGGAGGAATTTTAAAAGTACTCATGTTTACATGAAACCATAGTAAAAATTAACATGATGTTAAACAAAAGTAACAACAAAAATTCATATATTATACAATCTTACTTCACTTAGAAGAATTATAAATTGATATTTGATATGAGAAAAAAAAACAAAGATTTTAAATGAAAAATATTACAATTTATTTTGCTAGAAGTAAATATATTTACAAGATATCATAAAGTGGATTGTTTATGGGGAAAATTTTCATTATTTCATTTTCGAAATTTTTTTTATTCTCAGAGTAGCATATTATGTAACTATATAAATCCCTAATTTTTAATGGCAAGAAAAATTTGTGGAAAAGAAAAAAAAATGAAGTTATATTTGTAAATGTAAAAATTATTAATTACTTTTGAGGTATTATAAAATTATCTTTAAAATTGAAATATATTAATAGATTTTTTTTTTTTTTTTTTTTTTTTTTTGTTCAATTTAATAGAGTAATTTGGGAGACAAAATCCACGTTTTAAAAATTTAATTAAAAACAAAGTAAAACTAAAATCTTAATAAATTTTAAGAAAATAAAAGCTAAAAAATTGTTAAATACATAATAAAAATATTAGGATTTTCTTACATATGAAAAAACATGATATAATTGAAATAAAAAAAAATGATTTCCAAACTTTATTTTATTAATCAAAACGAAACAGATGAAAATTCTTATTTTATTCAAGAGTATCACTAATTTTTATTTTGCCATTCGATTTTTTTAGTTCAAATTTATTAATTATTATATTTATTTTAAATAATTTATTTTATAATATTATATTTTATATTAGACAAATTATATAATATTTATTAATAAATATTGAAACAAATTTGTTTCGATTTTCACTCCGCTCCCTTCTCCAACTCAAAGTAATCGTCCAATTCCAAAAAATCAGTCTTCTATTTTCCAGTTAAACAAAATGTCATTACCCTTTAAATCATTATCTTATAATTAATACCTAAAATTCTAATTAATGCTTCTGTATCTATGATATTGTTACTTTTGGTTGCTATAATGGCTATTCTCGGTACTTGAAACATACCCGGTCTCGCACTAACTTTGTTATAGGAAGTAACGAGTATTTGGTAAAAATACTGATTACAAATTGTTACATTAAAATACTGGTTACAGGTATTTGTTATCTCTAAAAATAACTCTAACTACCGGTATTATCTTAATATTGGTATTTACTTATTTCGTATTATTTTCTTTTATTCTGTTTTTTTATGTGAAGTGTACCTCTTCAGATTAAAGTAAATTGATATTGGCAATCACATTTGAATGTTTTGTTTTGTAGCATTTCTATCAGTTGTATCCAAAATACATAGTCAATGATTTGGACACGATTCGTATAAATGCGTTAAAGTTGCGTAATTCTATGAATCTCAAGCATGTTTCTTTTAAAAATTCGCCCACATTCATTATTCTGTACATTTAAAACCAACTATTTAAGTAATAAAGTTTTATCCAATACTTATTTAAGTACATGTTGCATCATTTCACAGTTATCTTGGCAAACAAGGACAAGTCTTCGTTATTACTCCTCAGATGACAAAAGAGGCAAGTATATTGTGTAATTATAAATTATATATATTCAGGAAATCCTCTGTATATGTATTGTTAGTAAATTTTGATTTATATTCGGGTTTAGTTGACTCCAAATTGCTTATGTTTTGCGATATGAATGTTCACATCGCCAAACGAAAACAAATTGCTACTCGTTTTGTTTAATTTTTGTATTCTCGCCAAATATCGCTTCTGGTTTGCTATGGAAAGTGAGATTTGGCGATTAGGCGTGCTCAATGACGACAAATAGGAGGGAGAAATAAATGATGTATGAAACGATGGTATGAATTTTGTTTGAAATAAAGGAATTTTGTCTAAAATCGCTTATTATAAAAAGAGATAAATATTTTCAAATTTAATCATTCTGAATATTTAAAAGGAAATATATTTTATAAATAAATTGTGCAGTTTTCAAATGTAATATTTTATAACATAATGATAAAATAATAAAATTTAATTTAAAATGCCATGGAATTTGTACAGAATTAATCATGAAATCAAAATATAACACTTTCCTAAATACTTCTATAATTATAAGAGTAGAATATAATATTTCTACTTTTATAATGCATCAATTATTTAAAATCATGATGATAATTTCTATCATGTTTTCATGTTATTAATTTCATACTGTTTATTTTTATTCTTTAAAATTGATTTCATAAAACTATTTTAAATTCATTATCTAATTTCAAGTCATTAAAAAGAGTAAAATTATAATAAGTTAAATACCTCAAATTTTTTTTATTCCTTAATTAATTTTGATAATCCTATGTATCTGATTCCTTTTTCAGGAAAAATATTTTTCCAGAGTTTTCATGTTGATTTAGAGAATAATATGAAATGAAAAGTATAACAGTATCCTTAATGTTGTGGAATTTTTATGCAGTTTTGATTAAGTAAATTTGCTTATTTATGAAATCGTCCATAAATTTAGATACATTGCATCACTTTTTTAATATTTTTTATACTGTCGAAATTTCCTTTTTCGAAGGACACAAATAATTTTTAAATTTTTATTTTAATGAATAAACTAAATTTTAAATGTATATATCTTCTTATATTATATTTTGCTTAGCACATACAAATTTTTTAAATATTTTATCTGAACATATTTGTATGTGATAATCAGAGTGTGGTTAGTTTTTATCATGAAAATAAAAAGCCAATTATTTTTAATTCCTAGTGTTGGATTGAAGATTAATTGCATAAAAATCATTATTTATTAAATATATTCATTATACTTATTCTCATTAATTCAAATGAATATTCTAAGATATGAAATAATTTGGTGAAATAGAAAACAAATCTGAATTACGAACAGTTAGGAATTTTTTCTGTAGATGTAGCAGTATTTTCTTTGAAATTTTACAAAGTATTCTACATTTTATGAAATTATTGCCATTCTTCTGATCATCAAAATGAGAGGTTATTGACAATAATACATATTTCTGTTCATCTGGAAATCAATATTTCTTAATTAAACACTTTGGTTACTTATTTAACTTCTTAATTAAACACTTTAACTTGAATTTGCAATTTTACCTTTATGGCAACTTGAAAAATACGCTGCTTAGTAATTTATACTAACAGCAAAACATATTCCTACAATATGTTGATGTGTTACCTATCAGCTCAGGGGATATGTAACATGAAGACTAAGAATTGAAATGAATGATTAAAAAAAATATTAGTAATGTACTTCAAGCAACATTACTATTCCATATTGATTCCATTAATTTAAAAGTAACTAAAATAGATAATTAATAATTACTTAATTAATTGAAATCAATAAATATTTTTCAAGTTCTATTAATAATATAATATTTTCAGCATATAAACCAAAGCTGATTTTCTCTATTTATACATTTTCATTTCTATTTATACATATCAACATTTTCTGAAAAAAGATGCTGAGAGGTAAAATAATAGAGCAGACTATTTTTTAAGTCTTTGTTGAATATCCAATTATTAAGTATTTTGATGCATTGTTATGTTGACCATAACTGGAAAGTTAGTTGTAATATTTGTAAAAACCAGGTTGTCATCTAACATGGAGAGGTTGTAAATCAGCTTCAAAAGAACAATTACTGAAGTGCTGATTTGCCTAAAACGAACAATACTCAATAGAACCTGTTCCAATCTTTTCAAGTTGGATTCTGATGTGCAGCGATAAATTGGGAAACTATATTCAAGCATAGATCTGATGAGTATCAAATAAATTCTAAGGATAGTTGCATCAGCACCCCAGTATTTACCTACAATCTATTTAAGAATATTTAAGTATTTTTTGGTTTCAGGATAATGTATTCTAAATGTTTATTATTTGAAAATTTAGTATTTAAAACATGTTTAAGGTATTTTAATTTTAGAAGATAAGTTCCTAGAGAGAGAGTGTTCAAATGTCTAGTTAAGCCAGTGGCTATATAAGTTCTTAATTTTAGAGTAAATGTTGGTATTTAATTTAGTTGGATTAAAGCATAGTTTTATATCTCTTGCAAATATATATAAATTCTAGACAACCCATTGTGTTTAGATTCTGAATCTTAAAACATGTTATTTTTTTAATAAATTTATTTTATTATTAATATGTTGTTGTTATAAATACTTAAACGAGTGATATATATATAATGATGAATGAAATATTCTATAATATTTAAAGTAATGTTTAAGATATGATTTTGAATTTTAATTCTTTCAAAATTATAAATCTTGCAGACAAACCTACAAATATTTCTGAATCTGCTGCCTCTGATCAACTTTCTGTTAATAAAGTTAGTAAGCGTGCTCAACTCAAACAAGCAGTTAGAGATTATGGAGCTACCATAATTGTTTTTCATGTTACTATTTCCCTTGCTTCACTTGGAATTTGTTATCTTGCTATTTCGAAGTATGTATATATGTTGAAGTATTTTTACTAAATATAAATATTATTTTACTAATAAAAATAATTAAAAGTTTGAATTAATATTTCTTATTAATTTTCTTTGTAAAATCTGTATTTCATGTCAATATAAGTCCCTAAAGAGATAGTATTCTCAGTGCCAGCTAAGTATGAAAAGAGAATAAAGTTGCACTAAGAACTATTCTCTGGAAAACACTTTGACTAAGATTTTAAGAGTTTCATTGAATTTAACCATAAAAGTTGATCAGTTAAAAAATCAGACCCTCCATTCATTTGTCGTTATTTCCTTTTCTTGTATGTGTATTTGATTGTTATGATTACCACTTATGCTAAATGTTGCAAAATATATTGTTATAATTTTAATATATATTTGTTATAAATACACCATTTAATCTTCAAGCACACAAAGTTTGTTAAAGCACAAATCATGCTTTCATCATTTGTGGAATAACTGTAACATGTGACAGCTTCCAGATTCTTATGCTGTCTTTAGCTCTGTAGCAATAATTAGAAAATGTCATTTGAGGCCTTTTCCTATAGAAACATATATAGCTTTCATCAAATTGTTTTTAGATAACCATTAATGCACGTAATTCACTCCTTAAAGTATGCATTTTTTCTACACTAATAAAAAAAATCAATGCACCAAGAAAAATTGTCAAATGGAGACAAAAATTGTTGAATAGAAAAATTATGTACCGTATAGAAAATGATTAAAATTTCAATGCAATTGAATGATTTATTTCAGAGTTACAGTTACAAAGTAATGAACTGAATAAGATGTTGTCCCAACTATAGTCTGGAAGCAAGTTAGCGATGGGAATGACTGATAAAGCACCCAGATCATCTCAATCAGTATTTTTTTGCCAAATTTGCACTTATTGTCTGGTTAAGTCATCAACATTCCCGGATTGATGCAGTCACTTTCCCATCATATCCTAGACGTACTCTATGGGAGAGTGATTTGACTGGCCAAGGGAATGTTTGACAAGCTCTAAGACCATTCAAAGCAATATGTGCCACTTGTAATCTGGCATCATCTTTTGGAAAAAATAAAGCCAGAGTACTGCAAAAGGAACAATAGCAAAACAACTCTTAGAATGTTGTTAACGTACCGCTATGTTGTAAGTGTGTCTTTAATGGCAACCAAAAAGATCTGACTATCAAGGATTTTGGCACCCCAAACCATTATTTCTGGTTGAGGGCTTTTGTGGCATGTGGTAGGGAAAGCAGGATCTGCACTTTGCCCTTGGCATCTCCAGACACGCCTTCGAGAATCATCAGAACACAGTTAAAAACAGGATTAATCGCTAAAGACAATATATCTCCAATTAGTACTATTCTGACCTGATTGAGCCAAGCACCATTTAAATCTGGTTAGGCAATATGCGGGTGTGAATGACAGGTGTCATAATGATTGGTACAAGCATAGATTTCACTCTATCAGCCATTTGTGAATCGTTATGATACATACTTGTGTGAGAGTCATGCATTTTATGGCTGATAGCTATGAATCGAGCACTGTGACTGCTGATTTAAAAATCATTCTGTCCTCCCAATCTGTTGTAGCCCAAAATTGACCATTACCATCATGACTTTGAAATTTACCATTGTCTACATATTCTTTCTAGCATCTTCTAATTACCACATTGCTTCAACTCATATGACAAGTGATTTTTCGATTTGCTCAACCATCGTCTTTCAAACCAATAATACGACTCTTTCAGACTCTGACAGCTACTAATAATGATCTCAAATCCTGTGACAAGGCATTTTATCAGTCATTGAAAGGTACCCTAAATTACAATACAACAGATATTAACAATTCAAAAGCAGCTCCTTATAATTTTGTAGCCAATTTGTTGAGAACACTTATTCACCATCTTAATAAAAAAAATTAAGTTGAGTTAGTAGTCAAATGGCTTTAGTTAAACAGTTCATGGGTTAAAATTGCACTTTAACTTTGGGTGTTTGTAGTGATTTAGAATCCATTTTAAATGTAAGTTCTCATCTAATTTTCTCCCTGTGTGGAAGAAAGGACTATTGATCAATAAACATATCAAGTCAATTGAAGAATTGACATTTGTATGATAAAAGTAGGCTGTGATAACTATTTCTCTTTTTTATCATCCATTCTACTGGTCATGTTTTCTAAATCTAATCAGCTTAGTGTCAAATCCCAAGAGAAAACGTATAAAAACCTTTTTAAGTATTTCTTGATTTTCATTAATTCTAACACTGAAATGTAAGATATTTTAAAATAAGATTTTATTAAGTAAGAAATTTTTTTCTTATTTAAGTGTTGTTTATATTTTTTATCAAGGCTATTATAAAATAGTAATATTGATGTTATGCAAAGAAGTTAATATAAAAAGTACATAAAATTTAATGGAAAAAGATACCATAAAGATCAAAAGATAGTTTAAGAGAGCTGGTTGCCTAGCTGCTGACTTCTACATTCTCACTCAAGAAAAATATAGTAATAATTTTTTTTTATACATTTAATGTATATTTTAGTTTTTTAAGGTAATTCTAATGTGAGGAGGTATATATATTGTCAACAAAAGATGTTTCTCCTAACTTATCATCTTTTCCTTTTCTCTAGTACCACTTGCCCTCCTTAGGCTTAAGTTTATGGTCACTAATTTTAATGAACACAATTTCAGCCAATTCTTTGGCAACCACAACAACCCACTATCCGATCATATTCCTTGGCCTTTCCCCCCAAAATATTAAATACATAATTGATATTTTACTTCTTATAAAACTTATCTTACACACTCCCTCCCATAAATATTTAAAATGTTTTACCATCTTGTAAATATTATAAAATTAAAATATTTTCCTCCTTTGGTTTCTGTTATAAATCTGTTATGTTACTAGAATTCTTTTATAGTAAGCAAAGCAATAATGCTATGATTTAGTTTCATATGTCAATATATTACTATTGTTTTTGTATAAAAACTGATTAATATTTAAGTGTGATTTTACAAATTATTTAATTCATGAAAGAATGTACACATATTTAACTAAAATTCTTTCATTAATGTAAATGATTTACTCTCTATTAAAGAAGTCTTTAATGTATCATTTTATTTGAATAGAGACTTAGAATCAAGGGTTACGAGGGCATTGTGACCAAAGATCTTTTGTATTGTACCCCTAAAAAGAGCCCTTATTTAAAGAGAAAAGCTGTTGAGGTGATTTTCAGTAGGCATCCAGGATTCAATTAAATGTTGACTCATGTCTATGAACAGAAAAAGTTTCATATTTACATAGAATATGTAATGAAATTTCCGTTGGAAAATATTTAATGCATTTTTAATTTTAAGTATTTTTCAGAATTTACATTCTTATCTTTTATTCCACATAACTATATTAAATTTTATTTGCATTTCCTCCATATTTAAAAAAAATTTAATCTTACATTACAAATGAAAAACTATTTAATGATCTGTATAATTTCCTCATTCAATGAAATTAAGTTGTATGCAGAACTTGAATTATATATTTTGTAATGAAATATTTTTATTATAATTTATTTGCAGTGGTATTGATGCTGTTCAGTTACTGAAGTCTGTGGGCTTTTCTGAATCTGTAATATCAAGCAAAGTTGCTGTAGAAGGTGGTACTTTTGTAATGTCATATGCTGTACATAAGCTATTTGCGCCTGTTCGAATTGGTATAACATTATCTGTTGCACCTTTTATTGTTAAGTATTTGAGAAAGAAGAAATGGTTAAAAACTCCAAAAAAATAGTAATTTTATGTGTGTAACATAAAGTCAAAATATTTTTTGTTAAATATTTTGCCAATTTTATAATGGGGCATTAATTTTATAAATATTTAAACACTATATTGATTGTTTTCAAACTTAGTTTTGGTTATTAATTTCCAAGGTATCTGTGAAATTTAAAGTGAGTATTGTATGAAGTATGAGTGATGAAAATTGAATAATTTAATTTTGTAATTGAATTAATTAGTTCTTAGGTTTTTTTCTATTTGACTATCTATCTATTTTTATCTATCTTACATTTTTGTTTTTTGTATTTTAAGCTTTTTCATGTGTATTGTTGTTATTATTGAATGACTATTAATGACCTAGTTTGTGCAAAATTAAATTTTATAAAAAAATTAAGTTTGATTAATTTCTAAATGTTGTTAATCCTTTTTATGATAAGCTCCTTGCTATTGGGAACTTTTTAAATGGTTCTAACAGAAAGTATGTTTATGTAAATTTTGAATAATTTATGCAGTTTTGATATAATTCTAATACAATGACATATTTTTTGGTAATAAATATAATTCAGATAAATTGACATTCTTTTTTAAACTTAAAATAAACTTTCATCAACTAGTAGTTCATATATTGTTAAAAAATTTGATTGTTTTTGTCAACTGTTTCATTTTTCTTGAAAAATTATTTTCTATAATAAATATATTCAATTCTTTCTATTTTAGATTCATATTAAAAAAGTAGAATATTAAATACTTTAAAATTTGTATCAGAGGCATTGTGGTTTATCATTTATTGAAAAATGATTCATAATCACAGAAATGATCCTTTAAAATAACCTGTAATTAGGAGAGAGATTATTTTATGCTGATTTTTGAAATATTAAGTTTAAAATTAATTCTAAAATGTTTTTAATTGTATATAAATAAAAACAAATTTTTACTATTTAATTTTAATTTGATTGATAAACTCATGTATCCTTGGTATGAACTAACTGATAAATCATTGTGTCAAAAATAGCTCCCAAACTTAATGTCATTTTAAATAATTGGATAGAGTAATCCAATTATTTTTAATTATTTTGTTAAAGTTTATCGCATAACAGGCTCAGGTTTCAATTGAATTCGCTGATTTTTAAGATATGATGAAATAAAAAATAATTACCATCATAAATATTTTCTGCTGATGTTATTGTGAAACTATTATGATTTAATATCGTGTTTGTATTATGTAATATTAATATTTGATTATTCTGAAAGGAAGGCCGTGGTGGAATGACTTAAATTGCTATTTTTATATATTTTGTGATGCAGTTTATAATTTTTAGTAGTTTTAACATATTTAAGTGAACTTTTATGTATAATATTTGATTTTAGATTTCTTTCTTTCTTCAGTATACTTTCTTCTGTAACAAATGTAAATATTAAAAATAAATATATGAATGTTGTTCCAGTGTGAATTAATATTTTTTTTTATAAAAATAGTTGTCTATATTGCTTAAATATGAAGAAATAAATTTTAATTTAAATATTGAGAGTGAATGTTTTAAAGTGTTTTTTCCCCACTTAACTCTCTCTCTCTCTCTTTCAATGAAACTTTCATTTCTTGAAAACCATTAAACTTTCTGAAAGCCTTTGTATTGCTATTTTCCTGCACTGATAAAATAAAATAATTTCATTTTATATTTATGAAACTTAGAATTGTGTTTTTAGAGCAATCATTTCTCTTTCTGAGTAAATTCCTATTTCTTTTTTAAATTTATGAAAAGAGTGAGAAGGTAAATTTATTTATGTTTTGTTGTTTGAAATCTGTTTGTATAGCTATTATAGGATTTTACTATTATAGGTTTTAACTATTGTAGGATTTATTGATACAAGTTTTGCAGTTATTTGTTGATAATGCCTGTATGTTGTAATAATCGCATTGGTTTTTTTATATTGTGCATTGCTTCCAAAAGAAGGAAATGAATAAAAGCTTGTACTGCTGTTTTAAATGTTTCCATTATAAATATTATGCATCTTTACTAAAAATAATCACATTTTGTTCATTTTAAAGGGCTGTTCATAATCACATTTTGTTCATTATTTGGAAATTAAATTGACTTTGGCTGGCTAACCAAAAATGCTTACTTATTATTTTCAACCATCTGTTTTCTCAGTTAAACTATTTAAACATGTTGACTTGTCTGAATAATGTAAAATGTTTGTCTCTAATTAATGTCTATGATGCAAAGTGCTAACTCATAAATTTTCTGTAAAAATAAAGTGTAGTACACTGTGTTATAATTTATACTGTTGTTGATAGTATTTTTGTATCTGTGTATGTTAAAACTGAACTTATCTTTTTGTACTTGTATGTATTTATTTGTTAGTTATTAGAATCATGCAATTTTTAAGTTATTTATCTTAATTCATATTAAATTTACTTTTGCATGGAAAAATATGCAAATAGTTATGTAAAGTAGTTTTTTAAATTTCAAATTAAAGAAATAATTTTTGTATTTTTGTTCATGATTCATTATTATATCATTAATCTTATCAGTTTCTGTATAACATTTTTGCCTAACTAATAAACTACTTTTCATTGTGTTATAAGTGAAAATGTGTCACATGAAAAATTTTTTATGCGTATGGAGAAAACAGTTGTATTTCATTGGTAATGTGTGAAGTTTATAATTTTCAAATTATTTTACATTGAAACTCCATACCGATCTTTTCTATTTTGTTCTTCTCTGTACGTAAAAAGAATCTGATATGAAGAGTCATTTGCGTGATTTTAATTTAAATGTAATAAAAAATTTTATGAAACTATTTTCTTTGAGGAGAATAACTAAAAAAAGATACAAATATTTGTTTAAAATATTCAATGTACTTTAAGCTTTTTTGTTCAGTTTTAGTTCTCTTGGTATTTTGAATATTAAAATCTGAGTTCTCCTTTTCACTGGTAAAATAGTTCACACATCTCAAAAAATTGTTAAAAAAATATTTGAATAAAAATGTCAGAAAATTGTGTGTGAGGATCAATAATTTTAGTATCTGCGTTCATAAAAACTAATTCTATTGGCAATTTGAGAATTAAAAGTGTCATAATCAAATGCATATTACAAAATCTCATTTCTAAAATATACGGATGCACAATCTAAGCAAATGCCACTCTTATAATAGAAATGATTTCTACAAAAACTTATTGAGTTTCAATTTTCAACATACCCAATAAGTTTTTGTAGAATATAGGGTATGTTTGACACGTAATTTACCAAAAAAAAGTTCTAATGGAGCTGTTTATAAGCAGCTTAAAAACTATATCAACTGTTTCCAAGTTATGACAAAACTGTTAAAATGCACCAGTTCTATGGAAAGCCAAAATTTTTTAAAAAGAAATGCAAAATAAGCACATCCTTCATAATAAAATACTCTATAGTAATAGCTCTCATACATTGGTAAATTTAAAAATGAAGCCAAATTCTGATATTTTGCTAACATGCCTCGACCTATCAAAGTGCAGCTTGTCCTTTTTGGACCTTACGCCATGAAACCCAACCAACCAACCTACGACAACAATCAAATCTAACCAATACACGTCCAGTTAAACTGCTTTCGAATGAACAATATTGGATACTTTTTTATTTTGTTGTCACAGGTTATAATGTCACTAAATGTTATTAGCAAGTGATATAAAATATCGCAAATTTCTGCTTTTACCGTTATTATTTTTAACTTCTTACCTTTTACAACCATTTTAAATAACGAAAAAATAATTGTTTTCGAAATATTTTTTTTCAACCAACAGTTACTATTTCTTTATCTGTTTTCCGTGAGTTATCGTCATGGTCAGATTTACGCAGGCGAAATGGAATAGTACTCCATATCGGTGGATATTTAAATAACAATCTGCAAAAACTCATAGGCAATGATTAATAATAGTGTGCGAATGACAGAGTTGGGGTAGTGACATTTTGAACAATATAATAATTACCAAACCCTCATTAAAAGTATCTCCACTTTTAAAAAGTAATGGCTTAATTTCATCCATACTAATTTTCTGAAACAATGGTTTAAAACTGAACCAACTTTTAAAAAGTGATGGCTATATTTCATCCACACAATTAATTATAAAAGAATGGTAATGAAATCCCCATAAAAACCTTACCCACTTTTAGAAAAGTAATGCCTGAATTTTACTTATACCATTTTTATAAAACAATGGCAACAAAAAAAATTACAACCCCTTCTCTAATAATTATGGTTATTTTTTTATCTATAGTAGTTTTTCTGCATTTTTTTGAACAATGACATGAAAACCACCCATTAGAAACCCCCGATGCTGCATTGGAATTTCATTATTTAAGGCAAAATTGCCCGAAAAAATTTAAAAAGTATCTTATTATTTATTGTATTCTTCTCTAAAACATTCTTGGCTCGCAAGGTCAGTGATACCAAAAGTCCAGTTCTAACAGCTGTTTACAAATTCTAGAATAGGAGTTCCAGTTCAGTGACCTTGCCAATGGAGCTTACTCATATATATTTAAGACTACACAACATCTGAATAGACCACAAGTCTCGACGCACCACTAATGTTTCACTACTTTGTATAAAAATTTAATTAAGGTTGAGACTACAGTGTACTTTTATTTTCTACTGTGCATTAGTATGTAGATTTTTTTTTTTTTTGGCAAGTTTACATATAATATACTGAGTAAAATAGTTTTTGAATGTAAAATAATATAAAATGTTCTATAAAAATAGCATGTTTTTTAATGGATTAATTCCAAGGAAATAATATGCTTAATGGAAATTAGATCTTGATGTTTTTTGATAATTTCATTTATACTTGGATATAAAAATGACAAGGCTGTTCTCGTATCGTGTTCTATATTTAAAAGTCTCCATCTTTTATATTGGTTAATGCTAAAAATCCGAATTCATTCAAAAAAGAGGTAGAAAGTTGTAACAATATTCTTAAAGCTTTCGTGGCTATTATGGGGTAATTTCATCTAATGTTAATTTAAAACGTATTAATTTATTCGAATATTTTAAAATTAAATCTCTTTTATTATAGAAAATAAAAAATTTAGTTCTTCCTCTTTATTCAAAATTAATTCAAATAAAGTATTCGTTATCACAAATTGATTACGAACCCAATCAAATTGTTTTTCTTAAGTTTTGGGAAATAATGAATAATCCTGCCCTATAATGTTGTCAAATGGACAATATCAGTTTTATGAAGTTTTATTAAAATCTTCTGGGACTGACTCAAGTTCTTCCAAGTAACCTTCCTCGTAATTTGTTTAAACCTTTTTAGTAATTTGTTTTTTGAATCCTATCTATTTATCTGTTGCGTTTATTTTTTCTTAAGGCCTTTACATACTTGAATTTATGTTATTAGAAATAACAAAAATGTCTGATAAGTAAGCTAGTTTAGCACACCAAATTTCATCTTCCAACAAATGAACAAAATGATAATTTTTATTTTATTCAAAAAACATTTTCGTTTCCAGACACGACATAAAACTTTTCCTCGCGACAATCATCGTACTATTTCCGTATGCAATAACAAGGATTCGTATTTAGATTTCGTAGCTAGTATAAATTACTAAATAAGCGACTTTTTAATGGTCTCGATTTTATATAATCAACCATTGTTCCAGAACTATTTTCAATTCTGATACAAATATTTCGTAACAAGTGATGCAAAAATCAATGGGCAATTGATATATCTTCATTCAACTCTGTACCACAAATCTTTTTAGATGCTGTCATAGCTGGAGCACCCTTTGTGCAAATGCCAATTTATCACGAAATTTTAATTTCTTTAAATATGAACTAATTACATAAAAAATGCGTAGTAACATTAGGTAACTCCCAATTTAATTGATTAATTATATCATTTTCGAGAATAAGCAGAACGAATGCAGTTAATAGAGCTTTTTTCGAAATACTAGTTGTTTCATTAATTTATAGAGCAAATACTGAAATTGCAAGAGTTTCTGCCGTATTTGCTCAAAATTGTGAGAATTATTTGTTTCTACAATGGACTGGTATTTTACAAATATCAATATGTGTGCTGATTCATCAATCATTATCTTTACTATTCGAGACAAGTTTGTAATGTAATTTCTTCAACCAAATTGTAAAGTTTTAACTTAATTGCAATCTATTCAGGTATTTTATTAGAAGCTATTTGAGCTTTTTCAGACACACCGAAATGTTTTTCAAAATTCTTCATTTGCTTGAATGTTGAGAAAAATACTTTTGTATGTAGCTGTTATCTTTTATTGAAAGAGAATAACCATGTTATTTTTCGTTGTAGATGTAAATCCAAATTTTTCAAAGAATCATAGTATTTTTGATAAACAACATGTTTTTAGGAGAAAAAAAAAAACATCTTTATTTGTACCGAGCGTGGGCTCATTAGCCTGATCCCTAACGTTATCATTATTATCATCGTTAAGCTATCTATTTATCCATTTTCGGGTGGTCCTGTAAGTCCGAGTGATAGCAGGCACACTAACATCTTTAAACGAGTGTGTACGATATGCTGGCGCCATCTGTTAGTGAAAAGAGAAAACTAAAATTATCTCCCACATCTTTTTTCACTTCCTTTTAACATTATTTAACTGAAAGGGTAGGGGGGGGCGGTTAATGGGATAGATGGAAAGTTCTTCACGTGAGACAAATATTTCACGTTATGAAAGGTCACAGTTATTAAATATAAAAGTTTTTAATCCTAAACTATATGGTATTTAAATACTAAAATATATAATAATTGTAAAAACAACAGTTTTCTTTTACAGAGTTTTTTCTTTAGTTTAATCAAGCTATATTCGTAATAAAACACTTTATAATTTTTACTAAATGATTTCCAAAATTTGGCAGCATCAAAAGTGCAGTGTTACATTGGTCCAGAATCAATGGATTAAAAGTTAGGACATTGTGCATTTAAGTACAGTTGGCGAACAGAAAAACGATAAATGTCGACTAATACTAGTAGCCACTCGTTTCTAGGAACTCATTGATATGAATGATAAAATAGATTTTGTTGAATTGATAAAATAGTCCGATTGATAAAATTTGATAAAGTACTCCTTAAAATATTATGTTCGTAAAATAAAATAATAATTTTTAGATTTTAAATAAAGTATTTTTTTCTTTATCAAATTTTGGTTTCAACGCTCCTAAAATGAAATTTCTGGCAAAAGTGGTTTTCTTTATCGACCAATAAGTGACTCGTTTTCATTCAGATCGTCAAGTAAATGTTCTGTGTATGTATGTTAAAATACTATCTTTTTCTTTGACACCAATCAAAACATACTGATAAATGCATTGCCCGCAGAGCCGGCGCTAGCAGCTTCGCCGCCCCGGGCAAAGAGGTAAAATGCCGCCCCTTTATAACAAAAATTAAAAGAAATAACCTAAACCCTTTCCACGAGTAATGGTAAAATAAAACGAGTAAAAAAACTGCAATCATCAGCAATGTTGAAGTTTTGATACATGTTTCAACAAATTAACACACGGTTAAAAATTCTATTATTGTGTCCCTTTGATTAAATTATAAAAAAAATTATTTCTTTAAGTTTTAAGCTATTTTTAAGTGGGAATTTCTTATGCTTGTGAGTTTTCTTGCATTTCAAATATTTTGACATTTCAAATAGTTAAAAGTTCATACATTATTAAAATATATAGGGTGTTTATTAAACATACGCCATAAATTCAAGGGTTTGTTCCCTCGACTATTCTAAGAATATTTTGTCCTTTGATAATTTTTGTGAACTCGCTTTGTTTCGAAGATACAGAGCGAACATAGTTTTCGTCAAATCCATTTTTATAATTTTTAAAATCATTAAATTTCTTGCATTTTTATTCTAGCTGGAGGTCATTATTTTCAACAGTTCTTGTAGATTAAAAAACTTTACCTGTAATTTTTGGTAATAAAATGTTGTTATAATGTCAAAAATTTTGTTCGCCCTGTATCTTCGAAACAAATTTTTGCTGTATGTTTAAAAAACACCCTGTATATATAAAGGGTGTTAGGGGTTTGATTCCAAATATCTTAATGGATAAAAATATGATTCATTTTAAACAAAAAAGTTTAGTATATCATGGGTCAAAACTCAATTATTTTAGAAAGAGAAAATGTTTAAAAGTTTGAGAAATTTAATTTTAGGGCCAATTTGCCGCCCCCTAAGATTGCCGCCCCGGGCAAGGGCCCGGCTTGCCCACCCCTAGCGCCGGCCCTGTTTCCCGTCTTATACAAATACTTTCTGACATTCGCTCTGATGCTTGAGGAAGAGAGTTGGATTATGATGGAAAATTTTCATTAAATTGCTTTAAAAATCCGAGCTTTCAACAGTGTAACTAGTTATTCGCAATTTTGAAAATTTAAGGTTTTCTAATAAAAACGTCTATCGAAATTTCTCAATCATAAAAAAAGGATGAAAAATAAACAGAAGAGGCCTGAAAAATGAGTTCGCCGAAAAAGAGATTTTAATTTCGTGAATTGCAAATAACAATAGGCTTGTAAGATCCTGTTAGGAATTAGCACTTCTTTTTCGAAAGCTGTGGTTGTTCGTGAATTTAAGGTTTGTAAAAACGAAGGTCAACTTTATTTCTTGTTTAAGCGAAGGGAAATTAAATGGATGCTTAATATATTCTCGTTGTAAGTGATCGAAATGCATGTCGCAAGCTGATATTTATCTTGCAAAAATAATTTCCAAGGTATAATGACTGTAATGAATGATTGCGGTTTTTCCGGCGAATCGAAACAAAGCTCGCCAAGTGGTGAATTATGCCTCTTATCATTTGCATAGCAGTAGATCCTGTTTCATTTCCTCCTCCGAAAGCGCGATGAAGACGCTGCTCTTAGGTGAGTCTCTTCACTCCTCATATCGCATCTTAAAATAAATACTTTTCAAAATGTTTTTAAAATTTTTCTTGTAAGATTCGTGATTTGAATTAAATTTTAAGGCGAATTCCAGATATTGTGTTGCATTTAATGATTTTTGTGTTTTATAGAGAATAATTAAAGAGAACACCACATTAAATATATATTTGCGAATCGATTGCTAATAATTTGATAAAACTATTTTCTAAACTTAATAGTAATAAAAGAAAATGATTCCACACATATAATAGAAATACCTTTAACAATTTTTTTCATCATTGTTTCACGAATTAATTTTCTGTGAAAGAAATAAAATAATTTTAAGACTATATTTAAATTTTGTGTACTTTTTATTCATTTCTCGCATTTTTTTAAATAAATTTCTGAAACATTTAAAAAAATATATATTTGCTTTTTAATTCCTTACATAATTTTAGTTCTTTTTTTTATAATTTATTCTTACTATACTGTATTATAAGAGAATAAAATTCTATAGAACTTCGCGATTTGTAAGCTTTAAAGAATGCAGATTAAAAATGTAAGTTTGGACTTTTGATTTTCCTAATTTTTGAGCATCTTGAAATGTTTTAGTTAAGATGTCTTTAACAGCGAAATAAAAGAAATTGATATTTTACATCACTATTTTAATTTAAAATCAAAGATTTATTGAATAGAAATTTCGATGTAGATTTTAACCCATCAATGAAATACAGTTTTAAAATTATATAGGAAACTGAATCGGAATAATTTATTTATAATGTTTCAACATAGTTTACTAAGCAATAATTTTTAAGAATTATTTATGATGTAAATTAAGCTATTTGACCTAAAGACGTTATGAAGTGAATTATATTTATCTTATGTTATCATTTTACATTAAAAAATTATGAATACTTTTCAATAAAGAAAATTAATTCCGATAGAAATATTTCACTGGATCACACCCAAACTTGAATGAGGAATTTATATCCCTTTTAAAGACAATATTATATATATATATATATATATATATATATAAATATATAATTATTAATTTTGAGAAATAGTTTGCAAAGAAAGTTGCGTCCCAAAAATAATAAAAAAAAAAAATTGCGAGCATAAATGTGATTCGAATAGCACAGTAATCATTAATTTTATATGTATGGATCATAAATTTGCCTGTAATTAATTCTTAAAAATTATAAGTTATTGAAAGCGTATTAATTTTAATACGCTTTCGATCATAATTATAATTATTGATTAAAGTAAGAGTTGTTTTCTTATATATTAATTAATATTTTTGTTGTCCTTGTGAATGTTTCTTGATATAAAATTACTACTGTGAACTATGCGTTATTTGTATTGTATTCTCTTGTTTCTGTGGTGTTTGTGTTATTTGTATTAAGTAAATATGTGTTATATGTGTTCTCCATCGTGTACCATTTTGATGCTTTAAAATTTTCCTTTTTTTTCTGGTTAAAGGTAACATCCATAACATAATTTCTTAAAACATTTAAATCAATAATCAGGTCTTATTTTGTCTGCACCAAAATTAGGAAGTCTGCCAACTCAATTTTACCACGTTTACCTCTTTCTTTCACCCTTTATTTGACATACCCTTTTTTTTCCCCCAATGCAACTCATGAAAATGAGTTGTCTTTACTGTTTATTTTTGAAATTTATTTGTATATATGAGCATATAAACAAATAAAAGAACATTCAGACTAAATAAATGTACATTCAGAGAAGTACATCACAAGCTACATGTTAGTAATACGCTCTCACGCATTGTTTATGCAAGTTTGAATTAAAAACTTAGATAATTCGATTATTACTGCATGGTGCTGGTCCACTTTTCCAACTTAACCGTTATTTGTTGTGGAGTCTGATTTCCACAGCACACACATGCCATAGGCACTCGTTTATAGGATAGGCGACCATTCACAACCCATTCATACAAGAAAAGGACAAAGACAGAAGAGATAGAAAGAGAAAATACATCCATGCCTGAACTGGAATTCGAACTCAGAACCTCCTCATCCGTAGTCAGACACGCTAATCACTAGTCAGGGGAAGCAGCCATTTTCAGAGTTGAAAAAGATAATAAAATATGATTTTCAGAATGATTACATTATTTGTATTTTAGATTCAAATTAAATACACAATATAATTTACGTATATAATCAGTTCATACTTAGTATTATTTTTTAAACTAAAAATATTTTATTTACTCATGGATCGCATTATTGTATGTTATAATCGTGTGATATAATTATGCAGGAATGAGATACTTTTCTTTAAGGCCCATGATCCACTTCCGTCCTACATCCACACATCTGATTCCAAAGACTGAGCTTGTTTAAGGGAAGGCAACCCACACACTCCCCTATATGACTATCTGCTCCTTAACGCTGTCCTGACATTTAGCCATATTTAGTGAAAATTGAACATGTGTGTTAGGGAAATTGAACTTTAGTGAAAGTTGAATTTTTGATTAACCATGAAATTTCAGTTAAATGAATTGCAAATTCTTCTACAACCTTTTTTTCGTGTCATGCAATATTTATGAGAGAATTAAGATTCTATTTCTGTAAACATCAAAAACTTTCTGGGAATATAATTTAGGAATTCTAAATATTGGTTATAATCAAGAATCTTGCAGAACGACAAAACTGCCCTTATGTTTTAACTGTATATAATTCATCATTCATTTCAAGGTCATTATATTGTCAACTTAATTTCATCTTTACAGTTAACTAGAATCTAATTATACGTTTATCAGAAATGGAAAATAATCATGTTTAACTACTGCTAATAACTATAATGTAATAGTTTTTTAAAGAGAAGTCCAGCAGGTCCCATATGAAACTGGTAAAACTCCTCGAAATTAGGTGCAAGAAATTTTGCAATCTCGTCAATTCAATTATCTGTATTGTATGATATACATATGCATAGAAATGACTTTCAAAAATTCTTCATTGGAATACATATCATGAATAAAAGAAATCACTGAATAATAATTCGAAACTGTCATCAATTGCAATAGGTTTGAAATGTTGACATTATTTAATTATCAATTTTTTTTCCATTTTATCATCATTGTTAGCTACAGTATTTCAATTTAAATTTATATACTTTTATATTTTTTATTTGTAGAGTATATTTCTTCCGCTACTTGAATTAAGCATTCACAAATAACTTATTTTTTAGTAAAACGTTCCGATCTTCTTGCAATGAAATATGGAACTACATAACTCACTTTCACGTCATCTGTATTGTCTTTAATACATTTAGTGTATATATTTTTGGAGAATTGACTTCAATTACGACTGTTTGTTTTCACGAAGTTTTTGTAAAAGATTGACATGAATGATGTCACATGTTTCATGATTTGTGCCTCAGTACCTTTTAAGATTACATACCTTAGCTACTCAAAGAATTTTTACATATCAAATATAATATTTTAAAAAAATTTTTTAGAAAACAAAAAATATTTCAGATCGTATTTCCTTGAAAATTAAGACATTTCTGATATTTTTTTATTCATTGTTTCTGAAGTTTGAATGTGTTTTTTATTGAATAATTTTCTAAGTTTTAATGAATAATTTTATAGTTCAAAGTACATTCTCAAACGAGTGATCCAACAGTGTGACGAGAAACATTTGTCACGTGTCAGATTTCTGATCGTCATCTGAATCTTCCCGTCAACTTACATTAATGGACATGTGGTAGATTATGAATCCATTGTTATCTTATAGAGCAACATAGGACTCTTTTTTACTAATATAATTTACTTACTGGATATATGACGAAATATTTTTGGAGCCTTTATTAAGTAACACTGAATTATTACTTAAAACACAATTATAGTTGATGGATTGATAAACCTGAGTAATAAATTAGTAATCACTATTGATTACTCCATTGGTATGATGCGCGTCTCCGCTAATTGTTCTAAGAAAGCAGGACATTGAAATAAATGTAGATTAAGTATAAGAAAATTAGAATTTTTCTTAAAAGAGAAATTATAACGTTATTTTTTAATGAGAAGTCATCTAGATCAAATATCCAAGGAAAGGAAATGAAACCATGTTTCACTAGGAGAGAGCTGATTATATACGAAAGGAATATGTCGTTCATTGTTTTTCCTTTTTTTTTTAGCAAGAATCCTTATCTAAAGAAGAAAGAATAAAGCGATGAATTATTTAGCATTTATCTGTAATTATCAGAAAAAATTACAATAATTTGTTTATTATTTCACCCAAAATAACTAATAATCTCTCTATATAAACTTGTACTTTTTTTGAAGTTCTATAATTTGATCTATGTCAGGATTATCTGTTAAAATTCCTCCAACATTTAAGTCTCGGAGGTCTATTTTAATTCCTTGATTATGCCCAAACTCGATGTCTAATTAATTTAATTTTCTTTTGCGTTGAATTAGGAAATGTTATAATAATTGTAATACTTATTTGAGAATGCAAACTTCTTACACGCATTGAGCATCCCAGATGGTCATTTATTAATTTTGCAAGTCTAGAAATTACAATGAAATTTTAACTTCATTCTTTGCAAATCAGTTGTAAATTTTCTGAGCCCTACAATATTTATTTTTCTTGGTCATACAAATATTTAATAAAATCCCTTTATTTTACCTTTATAGTGATTTCTTATGACAGGTAATAGAGAGAATAATCAACAAAATCACAAAAAAAATAAACGTTTTTTTTTTTTTTTTTTTTTTTTTTTTTACGTGAGACTTTTTCACATTACCTTAATACAGGGCTATTTAAAATGTGTTGAAATTTCATTAGAAAGATTGCTTGACTGCAATAAATTGATGCGGATTATCTTTTTCCGATTTTAAATAATATTCTTAGTTAAAAGCATTTTCTTTTTATGATAAGATCCGCGTGATTAAACGTGCAGTAAATCCGAAATTTTGAAGATGTCTACGATAAGTTCATTTATTATGAATTTCACTGAGCCAGCAAAAGCGACTCTACTTATCTGTTCTGCTATTGGGAAATCGTAAAAATAGCTAATGTGAATGAAAACATTCATTATTTACTGGCAAATGTTTGAATCTTGGGAAAATACCTTTTGACTATGCAAAGTTTTATGTTACAAAACTTATAAAAATGCGTAAGTAAAGTTTGGTCTCAAAAGTTTGCGACACTGACATAGTCACTTCCAACTATCATTTGCTTTTGTTGATGAACAATGCTAAGAGACTTCCAGACAGTGAATGAAATATGAAGTGAGAAGAGGACTTAATAACATTAAAAAATGAACCATTTCACTCTGATGGCTTTCATCAGACCGATGGCGGAGAGTGTTAAATAATGATGTGCAATATTATTTTGATGAAACTAGGCTGCTTTCTCAGCTCGTATTGTTTGAAACACGCCTTAAAATTATTACAAGTATAAAAGTTCTATTAAAAGTTCTGAGGTTGAAAAATAAAACTCGCAAAATTTTCTTTTATTCAGATATTGCATTTTTTAAAGGTAAAATTCAGAATATCTTTGACATTAAAATCAGGGAACTTGGAGAGATAGACCATCGATGACTGTAATATTCTGATAAAGATCCTCTCAGAAACATTTATTATGAATAATTGAATATTTTGCACTACTTTACTTAAACGGAGAATAATTATAAGGAAGCCTAATTACATTTTTCGGCTTCCAAATGTGACAAATTAATAATTTCCTTTCTGGTGAAATCAAAACAAATATCCGACTTTTGTATCGATACTTTTCGGAGAAAAGGTGACATTTTGCAATTTTCTGTGAGAATTTAGTTATACTTTATATTTTAAGCATAAAGATTTCACACTAAATACAGGAATATGATTTTTCTATTGTGGTTAATTACATCATGATTCTCATTTCTGATTAAATGTTTAGAAATTTGCCTTGCAGTGTTATTGCTAATAAGGAATGTATATATTATACAAAAATTTCACTTAAAGTTATTCATCACGTACAAAGTATTAACTTCATTTTTTTGACGTTGTTGGTTTAACGTACTTGAATTTAATGTTAAGATTATGTTCTGGACTACTTTATCAAAACATTATATTTATACAAATTACATATATTTACTATTTCAGTTGATTTTCTTAATGTCTATCATTTTTAAAATTACTTTTTAATCTATGTGTTTTTACTTTTGTTTTTGTTTTGGCTTGGAAATTTCATATGCGATGGAGAAACAAGTTTTTTTTTAGCAAAAGTGAAAATTTCCTCCCAATAAAATTTTTTCCTCTTTTAAGAAGAAAGTTTCTCGTCGTTTCTGTGAGTTGTGTCAGTTATCAATGCATGTTGTATTGTTTGTGCACCAATTTTGCAATTTAAGATGAGCTTTGGGAGTTTGGCCAAAGCCTCGCTCGCTATTTGTTTGTAAGATGTCTTAATCAAAAATTAACTTCACCTCGCAATTAAGTTATTTTTAAAAATTTATCATTAGCTGCTTTTTTCCCAATTCAAAGTTTTCGGTGTCTTTAATTTAACTTCTTATGTTTTTTCGTAATGAATATATAAATAAATACGAATGTAACTAAATGTTTGCTAATACGTTTATGTTCTGTATTTCAAATAATTATAGTTCTGTGTGTGTATGTATGTTTGATGTGTAATTGATACCTGTAAAGGGAAAGAAAAATGCGAATTCATAGAAATTGCTGCATGTGTTCTTGTGTGTCAAAGAACTTCTGTTGCTAGATTTTATGTTGCTTCGCCCTTGGAGTGCCTCTGCTTCGGACAAGGGTTTCAGGAGACCTCAGATCCTTTCTGGAGCTCATTCACCCATTTTTTCTTTGGCAGTGATAATCTTCGGGTTCTGGATAGATAGTTGCTATAGCAGAGGATATGACCTGGGTTTTTGCGATGACACTCATTTCACCTGTACCTGTGGGGAGTCCGGCTCTCAAATTCGATTAAGAGTGAAACGGTAAGTTGAAATTTTCTCAAGCGATATGTGGTAGGACATTTTAGAGTTCTGTTGCTCGAAGAATATTTAATAATTAGAGAATCATCTGATGAATAAGAAAAAAATTATCCTACTGCAATGAAATCCATATGAAAAGCCAGTTTGATAGAATATGTAAGTGGATTTCCTCTTTTTTAGAAGCAGTAATACATTCATGAATAGAAATTTATGTGGGCAAATGAAGGAAATAAGTTGATAAACAATTATTTAGATGTTAGTTTTAGTTTATTAGCAAGGCCGTGGTGGCCTTGTTGGTTTAGGTGTCGTTCTCGTTACCGGAAGGTATTGAGTTCGAACTCCGATTTATCCAAAGATCCGTCGTGTTCACTAATGGCGGTTGAGGCACGTAAAATATATTGTGGACACAATTTTCTCCATGTTCTCATTCCAAATTAATACTTCTGGGGGTGTTGAGAGATGATCTCTTATTAGAAGGTTTTCTGATTTCCTATCTCTAAATTGGAAAACCCAGATGTGACTGCCATCTATGACCATAAGTAGTACTTCCAACCTCGTAGGAGGGTGCTCTGTTCAAAAATGGAGGATGCGCTTTCTGACTTCATTCGCCCAGTTCCTGACGGGCGAGCTTGGCTTCGTCAAATGTCATATGTAAAAACATCAACAACATATGTAACAAAAACAACAACAGAAACTCTCTAGGAAACTTTAAATGATTTTGACAGATTCCCTCGTGATTGGAAACGTTCTATCATGCCAATTAGGTAACCTAATAAACAGCTGGGACACCTAAAAAAGTTTATGTCCTATTGCATTGAAAATCGTCTCCAGTTAATTAATGGAAAAAATTATTTTGTACAGATTAACATTTTATTTGTCTCTCATAATTTTGTTCCAAGTGAACAATATGTTTTCAGAAGAGGCCACTCTATCATAAATCAAATTTTATGCTTTGGGCAGAGAGTCAGAGACTCTCAAAATTTGAAACCCACAAATCATACGATGGCACTTTTTAGATTTAACAAAAGCTTTTGACAGTCTGGGATAAAGAATTACTTATGAAATTTTTTGAAAACTTTACAAGTCATGGGAGGCCTGTATCGAGGATTTTCTGAGGGATAAATAAATTTTTTGTTAACTCTAATATATCCACTCCTGAAGACTTTAAAATGATCCAGGTCTTGCCTCAATGTTCAGTACTCAGACCACTGCTCTTCTCAGAATAGAAACTGTCATAGGGCGTGGCATGAAACGGGTTTATTTGCTGATGACATAATTATATGGAAATCTGGTCCAAATATTGAATTGGTTGGAAATGATATTAATCATTTCCAACCAATTCAATAATTACCGTTTTTGAAGTGGAAGCATTTGCTATTCAACAAAAATAGAATTCAACGCATGTAAATCTTTTGTGAGTTTCATAACAATGAATCGAAAACTTTACAATTACCATCTGGATATCACTGTGATAGGTTCACCTTACACTAAATACCCTAATTATTTCGGACTGCACTTGTCCAAAGTAACTAAGTGAGAAGCACATTGAAAATCTTGTGCTGAAGAGAAGAAAAAGATTAAATATTCTCAGTATATTTTTAGTACTGACTGTGGGGCGGTGGATTTATCTATTCTGAAGTCAACCTATATTTTTCTGATAAGATCCGTTCTGGAATATGAAGCAGAGGTTTAATTTTGTGTTTCTACCACCAATTTGTCAAAACTTGAGCATTACCCTGTTGAAATATGGCTGTGGGCAAGCCCTGAAAGTAATAAAGGACAATTAGCTCCAACACCTCGGAGATGTAGCACTGGATGTTTAAAGTACCGGCAATACGCACTAAAAGAGTGCGAGAATGATATCCAATACCGCCCCAAACTATAATACCTGGTGCGTGGTGGTGCATAACGCAGTTGTTCAGCATTCGCTCTCCACAGTATTTCCAGACTCGAATGCGACCATCGTGGGGTTACAGACAGAAGCGTGACCCATCAGCAAAGACAATTTCATTCCATTCTGCCATCCACATCCTTCTTTCATCGCACCATTGGCGGCGGATACGTCTGTGATTCAGTCAAGGGTAGACGAGGCAATTGATGTCTTGGGGACAGACCACTCTGTTGTAAGTAGCGTCGAATGGTACATGCAGACACTGGATGATACGTTATAGACTGAATGTGCTCTGCTGTGGTTCGTGATGTGGCTGAGCGATCCGTCACTACCATGCGCGCAATTTGCCTGTCATCACGTGAAGTAGTGCACTGAGGTATGTGAAAAGAAACACCACGATTCGTCATACCCTCCAGCACTCGATGATCACATATCTGCATTACAGTTGTTCGGTTTCTTCCAACATGATTGCCAATTTCCCTGAAAGTTAATCCACAATCTGGGTAGGCAACTATCCTTTCTCTGTCGAACTCGGATACTTGATCAAAAAATCTCATATTATTTGCATACTTCCTGCAGGGTGCTGCTTATACTGTGGCCAGCAGTATAAAAACTAATTAAAAGCCTAACACAACTGCAATTTAATTTGACAGTGCTTTGATGGCCGGAGACGTGTATAATTTATTATCGAGTTTTGTTTTACTTTAAATTCTGATAGCACCTTCAGCCAAGTTGAAGACGAGCAGGGTATCAGTAGGAGCATGCCCTTGCTATCGCATACCTCAGATGCAAGCAGCAGAATGGTCAGGGACGCTATCTCCTTCGATAGCCGAATTCTTTGAATTTTATTCAAGATATTCACAGAACATTGGTGTTTAGAATCGATTGTATTAGTGTGTGTTTTCAGGTGATAAAATCCCAAGTGACAAGTTTGAAGGACAATTTTACTAGTTTTATTTCAATCAGATAAATCCTTTTTCATGCTTCAAATTTTTGTCATGCACTAGAAATAAAAAATTTTTTGAAGACATTGTACAATAAGAAGCTTACTAATTGAATCAACAACATCATACTATAGAAATGGATTATTTACTTCTCTCTATCCGTATTATTTTGTTCTTCAATATTAAAAGTTTTTTTTTTTTTTACATTAATTTGTTGTCCAATTCAATACAATGCATTCTTAATAAAATTTGACCCTTGGAATCTCAAGCTCTTTAAACAAGGATATTATAAATTTGATATTATTTGTTTTTTACATTACTTGTATAGTGATTTAATATATTTGTTATTCTTTATGTTTTATACTATTTGTATAAACTATATTAGGGCCGCGGTGGCCTGGTTGGTTAGGACGTCTTTCACGTTACCGGAAGGTAGTGAGTTCGAATCTCGTCTTATCCAAAGATCCATCGTATTCACTAATGGCGATTTGGACGTGTAAAATTTGTCGTAGTTACAATATCATCTATGTTCTCACTCCAAATTAATACCTGTAGATGTGTTAGGAGCCTTGCCTTGAGTCTTCTCTG
>JAPDSC010086915.1:204018-217072 GCA_026290005.1 Latrodectus geometricus | reverse complement strand
AACAAGTAAGACAAAATTTGGAAAATCACGGACAAGAATAACATAAAACTATACAAAAATCAGAAAAAAGGCTTAAGTACCACGTCTTCCTCAGCAGGGAAATGCAACTATGCAAATCAAACAATCTTTTCTGTCATCCACGAAAATCATAAGTCTAATATTCACCCTGAGCAATTCCCCTGAAGAATGTCTGTATTAAAGGAAAGATGCATAAAAATATTTAAATCAAAAATGAAAGTAAACAGTATATCAAACAAGTGTTCATAAATCCAAAGTAGAAAAAGAAAGCAAAGCAACATATTAAAAAATATGGGTACCAGCAAATCATAACTTATTTCAGAATTTTCAGCGAAATCGCTGGAAGAGTTTTTACATGTCCTTCGTGGGTTGGCGCCCTTGATGCAAATAATTTTGGTTCGCGATAAATTTCGCCAATCTTGGTAATCCTACTTTGATACATTAGTTATGATAAACTTAATTATTCCTGGAATTCAAATTTGCCATTTTGCACTGCCTTGGCGCTTTTTTTCAGTTTCTCTAAAGGATGTAGGCTCTCCTAGGACTTAACCTCCTTCGTGTAGGTCACAAAAGAGTGTTTAATTTGCATAGGTGACCATCAACATCTTGACGAAGACATGGTCCTTACGCTTTTTCTTACTTTTTGTATTGCAAAGTTTTATATTGCTCTTATTTTTGAATTTTTTAAATTTTGTTTCATTTGTGTTATTGTTCCCCAAATTGTATTATTTATATATATATATATATATATATATAACAGACTCTAACTCACAAGCTATTCTTCATTTTGTTCATAATAGCTTCATGTTGCTGTAATTTCTATATTTTAAAATCTTCATGTGGTCAAAATCTGTTTTAGTTTGTTGGAAGCGTTCAAACAGTTATTGTTGTCACAGCATTTGAAAAAGAAAATTTTTATAAGCTAAATATATTTTAAATTTTAATATAAAATGGAATGTGAATATTATAATAATTAAAATTTAATAATTAAAACTTTATAAGTTGTTAAACATCTACTCAAATGAAATATTCATTTGTAAATTTTAAAATAATCTTTTTTTTAATTTTAAACAAGGGTAGTCTTTAATTTTTATGAAGAGATCAGTAAATACATATCAATTGTTTTTATTTTGAATCGAAAAGTATCTTTTGTTATGGTTATTTTGATATTGGTAGTCAAGTGGATTTCGAATAAATAAAAGAGACCTAAGATGATGTTCGACCTTTTGATAAACTGCTCGTCATAATGATAAGCAAATGTTACTCTTGATCGATGACACATTTCAGCAAATCATTTTAATGTATACAATAAATGGATGAAATCGCATAACAGACCCCGATTTTTGTTCGGAAGATCCAATCATATATTTTAATTTCTTCTTAAGTCTTCCTTCTTCTTAGAAGTTCCTTCGATAACTGATTGCTGCTGATTGGCTAAGAATGTTTTCATGAACTGCAGTTATATTTTTCCGACTTAAAAATATAGTATTTCCGTTCTTGTCATTTATGTTTAAAAAAAATTCAACTTTTTTCTATTTACTGATTCATGCGATTTAAGTTTTCTTCTTTCAATACACGTTGCTGTTGTACAGAAATAAACATGGCTACATGAAAGATAAACCGGATCAGTTTTTTTTCTTCAATAACTAATGAACTAATGAAAAACTTCAATAACTAAGGAAAACTTTGGGGAACTCCATAACCACTGCACAAATCTAATGTATAATCATGAATAAATACATAAATTTTTTGTTTTGTATTGTCACACCATTGCAACTTTATGCCAATAGTTATTAATTTTAAGGCATAAAACCACATGCGAAAATTTTAAATAAATATTAAACTCAAAATGTAATGTTTAATAAAAATTAATTCAATTACAAGTATTACTATAGAGTACTATAGCGTCCAAAATTTCAAAAGTCATCAAAATATTCTTTGGATTCCCTGCAAAGTGTGTAAAATATTTTGTAATAAAATTATAATAACCTAAAATATATCAAGACTACTAGAATTTTTGGTTCTTTCTGGAGCTCAGGAGAAAACACTTGGGGTCACGTCCCACAGTTTAAGGAACTCCGATCTAAGCAATAGAGAATAAAAGCAATTTTGTAGATTATGACAGAAAATTCAATATTTAGGAAAAATAATGAAAAAGCAGTCATGACCTTCAAAAAGCATTGTATAAAATTTATGTAATAAATTTATGGAAGATACAACAAAGTATTGCACGTTGGCTGACTGAAAAGACAGCAACTGCCTCTTATTTTTGCACTACTCATGTATGACAGAATATCTACATGAATAGTGCAAAATCAATATCTGGCCCTTATATCTCTTGAAAGAGAGATATAAGGGCAAGATATTGTTTATAAAGTGAAAAGGGATTAACTTATTAAAATTTCACACAGTTAATAAAGATAAATTCTTATTCTGAGCTGAATTAATAAGATAAGTTAATCGAGATTAAATTTGCTCAGCATCAACAATCATTTCAACGCTTTCCTTTGTCGAGGGCGATCTTGCTCCGCGGATGACGTCAGAATTAATTTACAGAAGGAACGCTCACAGAGTGATGTTGAAATAGTTAGGAGCACTACTCCATTTCAGCATACATGATTATGAAGAAAAAAGCTTCAACGGCGTATAAGGATTCATTTTTTTTATGCAAAATTATGCATTCATATATTTTTACAAAATAAGAGATTTTCTCAGCCAATTTATAATATTATTTCGAGGAAATTTCTGCAAAAGTGATGCATAGATTTTTTTTTTCAAATATCTCATTGATTCAAGTAATTAACATTAATTGCAGGTAAAAGAAAACTTTAACATTCAAATGATTTTACTTTGAGAAATTTTCTGCAAATAAGACTATTTCTTACGATTTTGAAATACATTTATTTATTAGAAAAGAGCTTTTAAAATAAGAATTTATTAATATTAAAATTAAAATAAGAGTTTATTTTATTGAGAATTATTTTGAAAGTGCTGTTTTACACAATGGCATATTTTTCTTTTTCCTTCAATAATTTTACAACATTCAAAAATGTTTCCATAATAACAATTTGATAATTTATAATAAACAATTTGACTTGTAATTACACGAATAAGTTAATTACTTCATAATTACATGAATAAGTTTCAAAATTATACGTGAATGTTTATAAATATTTATAATGCAAATTTATGGCAAAAAATCTGTATTAAATAGGTAAATATTAAGAAAATACATGGTAGATACAGATAATAAAACTTTATTATCTGTATGGTATTTTTTTTTTTTTTTTATAGTCAAAAGTCGAGATTTTTATTTCGAACGAAATCCATCGTCTTAAATGAAGTAATTCTATTTGCTAAAAACGAAGAATTTGTGTTAAATTGAGTTAAATTAGCTACGTTTCAGAAGTAATGATATGCTAAATATGTAAACGGAAAAAAAAAACTAATTTTATGTATTTTCCTAAAATTTGGAAATAATTACTTAGCAATTCCCATAGTTATATCATATTTCGACTCCTGGAAGACATTTCTCTATACTTAGATGGATATAGGAGTACTATTTTGAAAAATTTTTCCCCTTTCATTATAGGTCAGTTTATTGTTTGTCACAAATATTTTGGACAAGGGTACAGTTAATAAGAACACATTTCAGGGGAAAGGTAATTCACACTAGACTAACTTTCTTAAGCCCGCCACACACGATAAAAGTAATCTTGTTAGAAAAGTTTGTTCTTGGAAAAAAAATCATCTATTTTATGTGGTTATGCCATAGAAACATAACAAAAAGGAGTTTAAACATGGAACATCCCTAGCTTGAAAGCGACATCCATGCCCTCAATTAAGTTGTCAGTCATTAAAGCGAAGACCAGACACTGTTTTCCAGCTCTCCTACAGACATTCTAGGAGGACTTAATACACCGAAGTTTGGGATAAAAATACAGAACCTTTCTTAATTCTGTGGAGATGCACAATCATTTCACAGAAAACTTTTCTTGAGTCTTAAAACAACTAATTTTTCTATTACACTTTTTGACATTAGAGAAAAAGATACATTTTTTTGCAAACTTTTTTTTCGCATGATAAAGTTGTCGTTCAGTTTTAAATCTTCATCGTTCTTTTCCCAAAGTAATTCAATCTGGCTATCCTATAAAGTAGTTGTTTCATCAAATAGCTACATAACTAGATATCTCTCCTAAAGTTTGGGGTCATCATGTTTTATTACAATTGATTCAAGTTCTACAAATTGTTTCAAAGTATCATTCATAATTTCAAAGTCTTTCAAAAGATGAAACAATATTTGAAGATTGAGTATCGTTTAAATAACTTTAAAACATCAACTTTAACTAAAACATCAACAATTTAAACTTTAAAACATCAGTGGCTATCCAACCAAACACAGAATCAGAAGCTTATCATTACAGTAAATATATTGAGCCTGGAAACTTTAAAAAAATAATCCAGCAATAATTAATCCATGTTTTGGAAATATTACCCACATTAACCAATAATAAGTTAACCCATTTATAATCCAGAAACAGGACCATTATTTTCCTTTTAATTTTCAACACATCAGCTCATTCATTTGTTAAATAATTAACATTCGAAGCTGAGTCCAACGTGCATCGTATTCCAATCTTCATTTTAAATTCATCTTTAAATAAAATATAGTGCTCAGCAAAACAGAATTGTGTTCTTTTGATGGATACCTAAAGATTAAAAAAAAATAAAGTCTTATTTTTATTTACAAAGTTATTTTTAAGCGTGATGGAGATTTCGTTTCCTCCTTATTAAAGAAAACAAAATTTTAACATACCTTTTCTTCAAACGTTAAACCATCAGTGACGCCATCTTTAGCCACATTTTTTTCGCGATGATGCAGTGAATGATGATACTTGGAACACATTGAACAAGACATTTGAGAATAGCAAGAACTCGGAATATGATTATTGTATTAATATAAGAGCAATATATTTTCTCTTTTACTATTTCGTACCTTTTGTTAACATCTAGTTCTTCATCCAGAGAATGATCATGATTACACAATGCACAACAATGTTTCGTTTTTGGTTTATCGTTGGCGTTAATCATCAAAGATTTAGATAGGGGTGAAAACTTGCCCATGTTTTTGGAATATGGTGGTGATTTGCCCTTTGAAAAATTGAGCATATTTTTCTAAGACTGAAATAGTCAGAAGAAGTTTCGTATTCGGTAACTTGTGTTGCATATACTCAAACTGTTTTTCTGTTTTCTTATTGAGTTTTTGAAGCATGATATTTACTAATAAAACACCCGGTAAAGAATTTTGTTCGTAATTCAAAAACTTCAAAACGCTTACAACTTTCAAACTATAACTAAGTTTCTTTAAACGATTCTAAGTATATTTTGTCATAATTAATAATGGCAAGAACATGATTGTCGACTAAATGTCGGAGATTTTCAAACGCTGTTAATAAAGATTCACATAAATCATCTGATATTTCCATTTGTTTAGAATTTCCTTTAATGATATACGTAAATGAAAAAAATTTTGTGTTTCATTTAAATGTTCGTTATTTGAAATAATATGTGTAAATTAAGTTTTAACACTTCATACTTTTTTCTAAAAATAGAATGTGTTATTTCGGGAAACTTAACTTTCACTTTTGATTCAGTTCATTCTGATGAAAAAACATTTAAACAATCAAAATAGTTTACATTCTGATTAATCAAATGTAAACAATATTTATAGTTTGATTATCATTTATAACTATACGCTGAATCAATAAATAAATGATCTGAAATTTACCTTCAAATTTTCTAATCTTGTTTCAAGCTTTTAAATTTGGTTCCCCCCCCCCCAATTTTTTTGGTTTCAAATTGGAAAACAATGTTTAAAATTTTCCAATCAAGATACTTCGTCACCTGAAATTTCATTGATGTTGGGTATTCTTCACGAATATGATGAAAGTGATTTTGAAGCTTACTAACTTTTTGAACTTTTACTTCTTGTCCACTCACTGTTGAGCTCGATAGATCGGTTTTAGAATATTCTTGCACAACATTTTCAACTTTCGTTCTTGATCTTTTATCTCCTAAATGATTTAGTTTATTCATATAATTTGGTTGACTACGGATTGGGGGTTCAGTCATTGTTAAGCTTTATGCAATAAAGATTGTTGGTTTTCGTTTTACTTTTTAGTTTTTGATTTTAATATTATTTAATATTTTTTACCATTTGATTTTCAAGTAATATATTAATATTAAATTTATTCAAACAAATTAAGTATGGTTTTACTTAGGGAAATTCAAATGATAAAATTTGAAAAACTCAAGAATCTTTCGTCTGAAAATAAATTTAAATATGACGACTTATAGAATATATTAAATGCTACAGCTATATATGCATCAAACAGTTATGAGATAATTTTACTAGATTTACACTTTCTAGAAAGTAAAATAAGAGCTATACGAAAAGTTTATTTCCTTCAATAAACTCACATGTAATGTTCTCAGATTTTGAAATCCCAATAAATATAGTACAGTATGTTTCTCCACATACTTGGTTCATAGCAGTTCCAAATTTATGGGCAAACAATATTTCTTTGACTTCCGGGAAATGAAAGAGGAAACAGTTTTTCTTTCTTCCGGGAGGAGCTTAAGATAGCCCTTGAACCCAATAGCTGGCTTGGATAATCCGCAAGTTTTGTTCTAAAAAATAAATTTATCATAACTGTTACATAAGGATTTTTATCTTTTACGTTCCACACAGATTCCTGTTATTACTTTGAACAATAATAGATTATTTAGAAATTTGTTATTTTAGTATATCGAAAAATATTGAGTTCCTCTCGAGATATTTTTAGAATTCTTTTTATCCTATTTGTAAATACATGTAAGAAGTAGAAAATAATTGTTTTACTTATAATAGACATTAATTGAGTGCAATTTTATTGTTCTTTTAAACTATTTTCGTGATTTCAAGATTTTGTAAATGAAAAATTTTAAGCTCACTATATTTCTATTTTAAGTATTTTCTCCTTAAGAATTATTTTTAATAAGTTAATAATATTACTTACTTTTACTTTAAAAATAATGAATTTTTTTTTTAAAAAAAATTTTAATAATAAATAATATTTAATGATAAGTATACTCGAATGGGAAAATTCGAGTATATTTATTATTTCTTGTTAATAATGGATATAATATATATATGTATATAAGTCAGGCTTATTAAAATTTTCTTACGTCGGCTATTTAAATGGCTACGCACCAAAATATATGCTCCAGAGCACATATTTTAGCGAAAAATTAATACATTTTAGGCAATGAAAATATCAGTTTCATTTTGCTTTGTACGATTTTATCGTCTCATATGTGTCCTCTTTATTTTCAAAAAAAAATGTGAAAAGGGAAACACGAGATGCAATAAATTGGAAAATCCTGATGTTTTATTGTAAGTTTAATCATATGAATGTCATATTTCTGTGTTTTAAGAATGATAAGAAGGAGGGAGAGATCGAATTTAAAAATTTGATTTAGAATAAAAATTGTAAATACCACCTGAAGTGACTTACAATGAAAAAAAAAATAATTTTCATATTGTGACAATGCCGGAGACATAACTATTGAAACGTAATGACATGGATAGAGCTTTTTTTAAGATATTTTGCATCTCGATACTTAAAAAAGCATGAGAGAGATTTTTACATTGTCCTTTGTTGGAAAGAAGTGTCTTCGAAAACAGAGCCAAAGTGAAATTATGTGAAAAATTTCATTTCTTCCTCTTATAAAGCAATTATTAGGTTGGGCAAAAAGAAATCCATTATTTTTACGTGAACTTTTTGCAACTTCTTTCAGATTCGCTTTGTAAAAAGGTTTAAAACAGTTTTCATGTAGATTTTTAGGTCTTGTGCGAAGTTACGACCGCTGACATGCTGTCAAGTTTGATAATTTTTGATATTTTATTGACATTCTCGACGATGTTGTATCCATGCGAGGTGCATCTTTAGCATCCAAATACCCAAACGGAATCAACGAAACAAAAATTGTACGTAACTGGTTGTTACAGTCTTATATAGGACGATAAACACCTTTCACAATTTTAGCCACCCGGCTATCTTTTTCGCCGTTACAAGAGAAAAACGAAAATGTATCGAATTTTCTGTTAGTTGTCTTCCATTTTTGATACCTTGTACTCGTAACTGAATGAATCAAACAAAAAACCGCAAGAGGATATTTTAGTGTCAAATGTCACCTTTCCAACGAGCATAATTCTGAAATTGTTTGATAGATACCTCACGAGATAACGATCACTACAGACGTCTACCGAAAAAATAATGGATAACTGTTTCCCCAACCTAATAGATGGAATGGGTATATCGAGTGAAAAACTGCATACCAGTTTTCCAAAAATTATTTTGTCTTTTCTCTCTAAAATCACTGCACAATCAATATATATATATATATATACAGACTGAAATTAATATATATGAGTGTGTGTGAATACTTTAAGAAAAAATTTAAAATTTCAGTTCATTTAAATAGATATTTTAAACCCAAGATGAATGAAAATATCAAACTGCCAAATTTAACTCAACATGCACCCAAGTATCGAATATCGGTTCATGAATACATAAATACACTTTACAATACAAACTGAAATTAATTTTAATGCAGAGATTTTAGTAAAGTTCTTTCAATATGAGTGAATGATTTATGCTTATTTCTTACAGAAAAATTCATTTTCCATAAATGTCATACAATTTTTTTAATGTACTAAATTCATCTAGTTGCTCATCGATATCATAAAATTATTGCGATATCTTCTTCAATATAATATTTTTTAAGACAAAACTGCGGCTCAGAATTTAAATTTTTTTTCTTTGATATTTTATATTGTTGATAATCGCTCAATAAATGTTTTATTTATGTTTCATTATATATTCAATTTCTGGTCCTTCTATTGGGCAGGATTGTTACTGTTGGCGAGTTTAAGTGAAGGGACCCTCTTTATGAAAGATGGCTTTGTTGGCGTGGGTGTAGACTTGTCGAAACTCGGCATTGGAGGAAAGTGCCCCCCTACTTTTAACGTCACCTGCTCGTGCGGCAGAGGACAGCCTCCCATACTAGTATCCTTTCCCTTGTAAGTAGAACGTCCATTCACATGCATGTTAATTTGAGGCATAGCCATTTCAGACAATTATATTCTCAGTGAAATAATACAATTTGTAAAACACAATTACTCTAGAACTCTCATACCATGAAAAGTGGACAAAAGATCACCTAAAGGTGAAATTGCTTTAGGTAAATATTTTTCAACAATGTAAAATACATTGCAGCGTACTCAGACTGATAGGGATGAGACAAAGATTGGCTAGGCAGGTAAAGAAATCACTTTGAGTGTTAAATCAAGATTAAATACTTGATTAGATTGACAATCTATGAATAAATACGATGATTATCTACAATGTCGATACAGATTGCTTATGAAATATCTTCTATCAACTTATGGGGTCCAGGAAAACTGATTTCTACAAATTCAGGAGTTTTTCGCTGAAACGAAAGGTTAATAGACGTTGCATAAATGGAAGCCGCTCCACATTTGGGGAAGTTTTGTAAATCCAGTTATTAAGTATCAGCAGTCGTTGGTATCACGTTCGAATCTCGAGAATGATCAGCGATCCTTTCAAGAGAGTAATGACTACTCGGAGAATTAGAACTGTGATCGGCAGAGTTCTTCTCTAGGTATCGTTTTTTCCTAGCATATACACTGATTTGATGAGCACATTTTAACATTCGCCTTAGAGAATTCAAAAGTCACATAATCTACTTCAGTAGTCACCTGCTTTTAGCAAAAGAAATGTTTGTTGATAAAAGGAAAGTTTCTTAAGGGATGTTTCTGCTATATAATCACTGGGATTATATGACGTACTCCAAACACGTTATACAAAATTTACACTTTGCTGAAACTTTCTCTCAAACATAATTAAATACCTTGTTTAGGAAAAGATCAACTATGATTTTCTGCAACTAATTCTCATACTTGGTATATTAAACACGACTTTGTAAATATCCTCCTTCAATCTGGGAGAATCAAAATTTCCTGCACATTCATGAAAGTAATGTATGCATACATTTCATACCTTGCATGCTCGCATTGAGATATTATGTGGTAATTGCTTTTATCTCTGAGACAAATAATGTTTGCCATAGAACCTAATAACCCAAAAAAATACGGACATGCTTCAAAATGTTTGGTAAAACAAATTCCATTCTATAAATCAAAACATGCATAAATTCAAACGAATTCATATTTTGTAAAACAAAATATTTTTGTAAATTTTATATTGCAATATGATAACTGAATCCTGAACACATAGCTGCTTTTTAAAATAATTTTTCCTCTATAGTGTTACTATTCTATGTTCATTTTCAAATATTTGAGTTTTTCATTTTTATACTTCCTCGGGGTCAACCCCGTAATAAATCACCGTGCCCCGTACTAAACTAGAACTAAACCACCTCAAGGTTTAGTACCGGGTTGACTGGGTTTCAACAATACCAGTCACTGTTTATTAATGAGATGTGAGCATTGGATTTGGTATAAGCATAAATCGAAGTAGATGTTCGGGGTTTTTCACCTTCGCGAAACGTGGTTACGAACTGCTTGGTATTCATAAGAAGTCCTCATCAAAGGCATAAAGTGGCGTATGTTTAAGAAGCCTTATCTGCTTGGCTATCGAATAGAAGGTGTCATGATATATTTTCCGCTTGGTGTTTCCCTTCCTAGCTGAGCAGTTTGAATCTCTATTGTGCAGTTCTTTACCTAGTTAATTATTTTTAAAGTAATTATATAAATGCTGCGTTTTAGTTAAACTCTTTTGAAGTGTTTGCAAATACAAATGTATATTAACTGTATAATTCATTGCTCATATACTTTATGAGCGTGATCAGTTCTGGTGCTTGTGTTATTTTGTAGCTAAGCACCTCAATGATTTCTTAAAAATTGGTTTTCTTATAAAAATTTTAAAGTAATTTATTATGTTCATTAAGTTGAAATGCATTATTGTTAAAAAGTATCTCACTCCTGTTTTATCTAACTACAAAAACAAATTCAATAATTATTAAATATATTTAAAAAATAAATAACAAATTTTTATATTTTGGTTGCATATAACTTCTCTGTATTCAAATACTTATTAATCTTTTGCTAAGCTTCTTTTCTGGTAAATATACTTCTTATGAATTGCATAAAGCCACAGTTTAAAATACTTCTAATAGCACATATAAATTCCTTATAGAGTAAATGGTTTCTAAAACATATTTCTTCTTAAATAGTCCTTTGAGTTTCAACAAAAATTTAGATTCAATAATTTGCATGAATTTATCTTGTTTATTTGAGGTATTACATGCAAACATAAGACTTGTAATAGAGACACTTCCAAACTATTTAATGATGGAGTTAAATAGATTTGAAACAGGTTAATCAATATAGAATCTAAATGTTGCCAGAAAATTTGATAAATTCTAAGAATTCATGGATAACCTTAAAGTTTGGTAATCCATTTTATCTGTTACCACACAATGTTTTATTTGATTGGCCCTTCTTACAGCATTGTTATTGCCCAAATCAAAATTTTTATATTATTAACAGATATTTGATACAAATCACTGTTGAATATTGAATACTGCACGCATTTCTTTAAGGCCTTCCATGAATGTAATCAAACGTTCTTAAACTTAGTAGTTAGCATACTTTTATCACATTTTTTTCATTATGTTATTAATATTGTAAATTATTAATATATAAGAAATTTTATTCTAATATATATGTATGTATATATGTATATACATGACATGCTTTTAAATTTCGACACAGATGCAGTTACAGTTATCGTTGGAAAATATCGTGTAAGCCATGTGATGACCTAAGGGAAGAGGAAGCCTGCTTGAAGTACCAGGGGTGCCTGCAGTGCCACGCGGACGGCGGGAACGAATGCGCCTCTTGTCCACTCAACAAATTCGGAAGATGGTGTGAGAATGGTAAAGTCTCACTTTTTGCTGTCCTTTACGTTTGAAGCATGAGGAATCGCAGAAGTTAAAAGAACGAATGTTATACAGGCTTAGTTAGAAAAATAATAGATTTCCGCACGGATGGTCGGGGATGTAGTGGGTTCTCACAACTTAAAGATTGTTTCCTCTAATTTTGTGTTTTCTTAATACAAAATCATCAATTTTAGAAAAAACATAATCGAACTATGCGACGTCGATATTTTCTATGGACCTCATTGTAATATATCAAAGAAACTTTTTTATATTTGCAAGGAAACACATTGAATTCAAAATTAAGGTCCCGACAACCTTTTAAAATTTGAGTTTTCTCCATTTACAGAAGCTATTGTTATGAATCGACAACGATGAATCATGTTTAACTTATTTTACAGTAATATGGATGAAGACAGCATGAATAATAAAAAGACTTCCTAGGAAGCAACCAATAAAATGTTAAATTTAATATGCGGAGAACAGAAAAACTGAGGTGAAATTTAATAAATTACTCTACTTTTAAAATTCATTAAAACTTCTTTTATTATTTTAATCAATATGTTATGCACTCATGAAACACTAAAATTATTAACTACTAAATTTCAATTTAAAAATTTTATTTAAGACTATGTTAACAGTAATTTTTAAATAATTCCGAAGATTTCCTTAGCTCTTAAATATTTAAACAAGTAAAGGGTATTCATGGATGGATGTATTAAGAGCATGCTACAAAAATCTTTGAAGCCAATGAGAAAAATTCCTTATTGACTTATTGGAAAAACCGTTCAAAGTCATTAATCTAAAGGCAAAGTAAATACTAAAAATATAGTGAAAAAATAAAAAGCGAAGAAGGTTATTTCAAGAATCTTTTCATTCGACAGAATATAATAAATAAATGTTTTAATATATTACATAAAATTTTGTAGTATAGCTATTATTATTTATTGAATGCGCATAATGCCTATCAGAACATCTCATTCATTAAGGTTATGATATTACCGTTATATAT
>JAPDSC010086915.1:189764-203618 GCA_026290005.1 Latrodectus geometricus | reverse complement strand
TATATATATATATATATATATATATATATATATATATATATATATTGCTAGCAATAGTGGCAATAATGTGTTTTAGTTCCCATTCACCGTATAAAACCCCTTCGCAATACTCAGCAGCAAAAGTTCACTTTGTGGTTGTGCATCAACATACTGCAACCCTAAGATAACTTTATTATAGCTGCCCTCTGTGAACAAGCGTCAAGCGAACAAGCGTAATTCCTTACGTATTAGTATACTGCAAAAAATTTGAATACCATGTTCAAATTGATTTTAGTTGATACGATACTACTTTACATGACATGGGTATTGTCTACTGTGTTTAGAAAAATAATTACATAAGAATGCAACCCCCTGAGGGATTGTAATATATAATTTTAGATTGAGAATCATAAGCAATACTGCTATGATACACTGCGGTGTCTTGTTTTTCCTAAAAGATAATAACTTTCCTTTCTATTCATATTTTATGACATCACAGTGTAGGAAATCATTAAAAAGAAAAAGCCTATTTTAACCATTCGATTCTTTGCATTAATATTCTCATTATTTTGTGAAAATCACAAAATTTTGTGTGGAAGATAATGAAAGAGTGAGAATTGTTTTGAGAGAAGAAATATTATTCAACATATCATGACTAGTGAAGCAATTTTAATGAACATTTAGCATACATTTATGATGGTTAAAAACTGTATTGCAATTAAAAACGTCTTCCATGATGTTCATCCTTTTCAGTTGGCGTAATCTTGAAATAGTATGTTCCATAATTTACAGAAGTGTGCTCTGGGAAATGCTATGATCATGTCCTGAAATGTTGACATGCAAAGCTTTCACAAATTACAGTTAATTTTCCCAAAAACCAAACGGCACATGAACTGTGATCTGGAGATCACTAAATTAGCAGCTGATGACATATTCTTCTATGAAGTGACTTTGGAGGATATACTTAACACAAAGATGTGGAAGGGCTCCATCTTGTATAAAAAATGTGCGTGCAAAACAAAGTGCTTTCAATTAGAGTTTTATTCTAAAATAATAATACATGTGACTAATCGGTAAGGAACATGTTACTGGACCCCTAACATTTAATTCCTTAAAAAAGTATGGATCGAAAATAACTGATGCAGTAAAATTACACCGTACCTTTGGTAACTACGCGATGTCTATAAGGTTGAGCGGGTTTTCGGTTTTCTAACTTCGGCAGTTGCGAGTGTTTCTAAATCTGTGAACAGGAAAATGCTTTTCACTTTCCAGAATACATTTCAAGATTATTCTGAATCAACCTTTATAGCTAGACTAACATGAGAACCGGTGTTGAGTCTCGAAATCAAGTAGAATCCACTTCTGCTCAGTAAGGCTGTAAGCAAATGTGGAACTTGTAGGGATAAAAACACAGGATAATCCCCATGATTTTTTTGTCAATTGAATTGGGTATATCCATTTCTTCTGCCACAACACACACACTGATACTAATATATACGATGGAAGCTTAGTCCTTTTCCACCAGAAGCAAAACATCCTTTGTTACTTCTGCTGAAATGGACTTCTTTCGTTTTTCATAACGAAGAATAAAGGAACATGTTTCATTATATTTGGATACCATTAATTGGAGACATATAACAGAAATTGAGTTTTTTCCCATCTACTTCACTGATACAAATATTCTTACAGCAATACGTATTAAAAAAATATCATTTTGTTTAAAAAAAAAAAAAAATGCAATTTAAATACCAAATACCAAAGCTCAATCTGGTAAACGTAATGACATTCTTATGGGTAATGGTGAGCACGATTTTAAAGAACATTTCCACGAAGGTTTTTATTACAGCTTCTGCATGACGAGAATAATTTCTGCATTTTTGTTTCTTTTATGCAATTGCATTCGAAGGTACTCGAATAAATACTGGAGTATTTTATACTCACATAAAGATACTCGAGTACTGGCAATAAAAGATATTTTTCAAATTGAGTCAAAGATTTTTTACTTAAACTCATTTGCTAGCTAGTTGTGAATTTGACTGATTCCAGTTGTTGCCGAAGATGAAAGTGTGTCGATTTTAATTGTTTCATTACTAAAATTTACTATTTTTTGAGACTGAGTAATTTAATGTATAATTTGTTGTGTTAGACTTATGGATTGATAGTGGATGATGGATAAAGAGAACCAACTGTATAAATAATTTGAACTTTTCTTTTGTTCAATCAAATAAATTCCCCTTTCATTGCGTTTTACACAAAATGTCATACATTTCTGAACAATAGTTTCAACTGTAGACAATTTTAAAACAAGTTCGTTTAATTATTGTTCGTTTATGTATTGCTGTGTACAACGCACAAGTACAGAAGTCATTTTAATTTCTGGAAACATCTATCGATGAAAAATGCAGGTGGTGAGAAAATGCTGATAACATTGAATGTTCTTAAGTTCAATTTTTCTTGAATATTAAATTAGGCTCTTCAACACACTAGATTAAACTGCAAAGTTACGAAAAAGCAGTGCAATGGACTCCGAAATCCACTGTAACCAGCAAAAAATGAGATTAGAACTTTAAAATTAATGAGACATTTCACAAAGTGTTGTGGTATACCATAGAATATGTCATTTAAGCTCATAACTTTATTCTCTATCCTATAAGGTTATGAAGAGTTATTTTGAATAATTTTTTTAAAAACCTCCTACAGATTGCCTTTGCGTCAATGGGGGCGCGTGTGAAAGAAGTGGGAAGTGCACATGTCCAGAAGGATACGAGGGGCAGTATTGCCAAAGCAAGAAAGGTACATAATACTATTTTTTACGCCAGTTCATTGTGGTATGTTTTTACAAACTTATTTTCTCTTTAGGCTGTGCACCTCCTGGCCCCCTCCTTCAGCCTCTGCAAGCAGTCCTCACTCCTCCAGAGAGGCCAGTCACTGCCGTTTACAGCTGCCCCGAGGATCATGAGTTGAGGGGTGCAGCTGTGAGCACCTGCTTACCCAACAAGAAATGGTCCAGTGAGCCTCCAATATGCTGTAAGTTCTAATAAATCCCATCACTATGAATATAGTTTTAAGAATCTGCGAATTTCAATGAATTTAAAATTTGATACGTAGAGGAGGCTTCTTGCAGTCATTATACTCTTCCCGTGTTTTCATACATAAAGTTAATTTTTTTATTATATAATATTAGAGTATTATTTTTATTTCATACTGTGTTGCAATACGGTCGCCCTTAATTCTATGTGAACTTACACTCTATGTGAACACTATTTTGATGTACTATTTTGTAGAACAATGTTTTATTTGCATTCAGTCTCCCTCGCGTACTAAAAGTGACATTATATCTGTTAATATACTGCATATTTTGAGGATCTAATTTGTCAGCTAGTCCAATTTATTTACAGTGTACGATAAACATTTTGTGTTTCAGTACAGTCAATACTATTATAGCACGGTTTAGCTCTAACATGATAAGATATATTACGTAGGAATCTTCATATAATATTATAAGTTAAAAAAAACTTGTACTTAATATATTTTTGAGTGAAAATTAGTTATGAGTATCTGAATTCCAGCATTTCAAATAAAGAACTAAAATTTCCTTTGAGGAATTTTTAAGTATGAAATCAGATGTGGAAGAGTTATTGAATGTTAGGAATGATAATGGAAAACAAGGCAACGAGCGTGGTTTAATGATTGTATTCCTGCAAAACAAATAACTAAATGGCTCATGACTGAAACAGTTTTATGAAAACATGCTTTTCCCATATCAACTGGAAAATGTGAAACAATAAAATATAAATGACAATACTTTGCTAATTTTTCATTAATAAAATGAAAGTAAAAATTATTTTCAAGTATATATTTTACTTTTTATAGGATTTCCTTGAATAAAATTATACTTTATAAATTTTCGGAATAGTACCTTATGATAGAGGAAGACTAGCATGATAAAAAAGTGAACTTTAAAATCTTATCCCTATATTTTTCGATTTAAAAAAAATTGCAAATTTGAAGAGCCATTTTACTCTTTTCTACAAGTTTGTAAATACGAGCGTCTAGAGTACAAATATTTTATGAACTATATAAAGCAATATGTTTATTGAGATATAGATACGGACTTTTTCTATTCAATTTCTTTTTTAATTCAAATCTATGGAATGTACTTATGCAAATTTTACAAGAAAATAACTGTTGCAATTCACATTTGATATACTAAATCAAAGGACATTATTGTCTGTGAGTCACATGAATTTCTGTCTCTGCAGTGCCAGTGTGTCCGCTGTTGAGTGCACCTGCGAACGGACGACTCGCTTTCTCCAGTAACGAACTGGTAGAGGGCGCCACTGCTGAAGTGTCCTGCAACCCCCACCATCGCCTCATAGGGGAAAGCACTCTTACCTGCCTGGCAGGCGGACACTGGAGTGGAGATCTGCCCACCTGCGGTACGTGATCATCTCCTTACTTGTCTCTACCAATGCTAATTTAGATCAAACCACTGTTTTCATATTTTATTATATTTTACAACAAAGTACTTTTTAAAATACATAGCTTAGATTTTTCATAATGTGTGTGAGATTTAAGGTTCTTTACATGAGGACAGTTTTACAAATTTACACTTGTTATCTTAATTGTATTAATTTGGTGTTTAAAAATATATACTAAAATTGGTGCTAATATATATATTGGGTTGTTCGGAAAGATATTTCGTTTTTTATGAAAATGAAAAAACATATAATATAGAAGAAAAATATTTTATTAAGTTGTATATTATAAGTTCTAGTGTAATACTTTAATACTTTTTATCATCTTTCTGGTCGTAGCATGATTTCATGCTCATAAAATGGTGGTTGATTTTCAGTAGCGATGTCCTTCCGAACAATATATATATATATATCGTTTAATGTCAAGATAACAGATGGCCGTCCTGATTGGAAATTATTTGCTTTATAGTTTTATTATTAATTCTATCATTGCCAGGACTTTTTTAATTTTTTGAGGTGCTTTATAACAGATGCTGCTATTTCATAGGTTGATTGTGGGGAGTAGTTCTTTTCTGCAGATACGCAGAGACTACATTATTTATCTGTAGATCATTTTCCAAATTAAATATTTTATTGGACTTAAATTGTTCTTCAAGCGAGTTCTCAAGGTTTTTCGTAGTTTGTTAGGGTAACTCTGGCGCCATCTATGAGCGTCGGTAGGAACTCTCTACTTTTTCTCCTATTATTTACTGCTGTTCAGGTGGATCCATCCTTCACATTCAAATTGGCTAGGAAAGAATGCCAGGAATTCTGATTATGAACTGAGATTTCATTTTTAATTTGGCGTTTTAATCCACTGGTTTAATTTTCAGTTATTGGAGATGAGATTCAATTATTTTGTCTTCTTAGTCAGTTCCTCTCTTTTATCATGTTTATAATTTTGACGTGCAAATATTCTGTTTGTTGATTAAATTTATTGTGATCAAGTGCAGCTTTAATATTTGGTGCTATGTTGATCACTTTATCTTCAATTTGAGTTGAGTTAGTCGATAGATGAAATGCATTATCTGGGGCTAAGCTATTAACTGTTTCCCTAAATTTATTCCAATTATGGCAGGTTTTCTGCTCTTCTGTTCCTTGTTGTGGGGAGTTACTAAAATAAATGAGTACAGGGTAGGTCTACTGTCTTTAGTTTTATGGGAGGTTTGACATCTCTGGAGAACATTAAGTCAATATAATTACCATTAGAACGGCCACTATGAGTGGTCTTATCTGGTCTGAATATTGTAAAATCTGTGTTTGTGACAAGCGAGTTAATCACACATCCAGAGTTGTTGTTATGATTACACCCCCAACTGTGGTGCTTCCCATTGAAAAAAAAGCGGTCTATTCTTCATTAATGTTCTGCAATGGACCCTGGTGGTCCTCACTAGAGTGAGATAGCCTAACCACGAGACTAATGGGTGTTACGAATTTATAGAGGGACTTTTCCGTGACTGTTTCCCGAATGCGAAATTTAGGAGTCTGTTTCCTAGTACCTGCGAGGAGTTTCTTCCGACTGAAAGTGCAGCGAACGTTCTAGAATTTCAGAAATTCATTAGTTTTCTTGGCGTCTACAATTTATGAAAGTTCTTGATAAATTATCCTGTAAATTTTTAAATAAATATTTAATGAAGAGTATTACGTACAATAGCCTGATTCCTTAGCGGTCCTTGCCTACATATTGTTTAGCTTACTCTGACTGAGTACGCTACAATATGTGTATGCTTTTTGAAGACTTAACCCATCCATCAAATCCTGTCTTCCATTCATAATAGAACAATCTTGTATAGCTGTGACACAATTGCTATGATTTCTTTTTGATAAAATACAATGAAATATTTTCTACATATACATATAACAATTCTTAATAATTCTACAGGCATTTTTATTTATTTGTTTTTTAAGATTACATTTAGTACTGTCGATCGAAGTTTGCTAACTAGATCTGAGTAATTTGCTTTTACAAGTGGATCAATCAAACAATTTTATGTAATATTTTTTTGTGCTGCGTCATTGAAAGAGGAAAATCTTATTAATCCCAAGCATAACAAGTGTTGGTTTTTATCCAGTCAAATGAAACTAAGAAATAATAAGTCAATTCATCAATTGACGACCACTTTAAATGGATATGTAAATTATTTTATACTTGCTAGTACGTAAGCTATATATTTATCCTCAAATTTCTGTTACTAAGAGATAAATTGTTTCGACTTTCAGAGAGATTAGCCACTTGCCCTGATCCAGGAGATGTGAAGTATTCCGAACGAACGGTCCCTCCCGAATCACAAAAAATTGGCGGCCACTTCGTCCAAGATTCCAAGATCCACTACAGGTGCTCGGCGGGCTACGAGCAGCTGGGCACGGACACTCTCTTGTGCTTGTACGACGGGTCATGGTCAGATGCCCTGCCTTCTTGCATTAAAGGTCAGCATCTTCTTCGGATACATATGTTAAAAGATAATTAAATTTCTCGATTTTTGGAAATATCATATCACTACTCTTCAATTTTAGCAATCTCGATAGTATGGATTATCCATTTTTGAACAGATTCAATTAATTAAAAATATTAATTTTGATAGTCTGCTGTTGAAAAACTGTCAATAAAAAATGTTAACCAAAATCCTTCATGGTTACGTCTTAAGATAATCTTTGCTTTTTGGAGATGGTTATTAAAATAATAGAAGCATTTATGAAAAAAATGACACTTTTAAGCATTAAATAAAATAACTACCAATTATTTTATAAATAGAAATGTATATATTTTGAATGTACGTGATAGCTTTATTAAAGTTCTGTTATTCTCGAATTATATTTCAAGAGCATAAAATGTCGGACCTTTCATATTTTCAAAGTGGCTAAAGTGTGAAAACCCGTCTAGTTGGAGAGACTGAAACAAGACTTTTTTAAAAGTTCGATACCTAATTTTTTCACCCCATACACACAGAGCACCTAGATAAGCTCTGAAAAGCAAACTAGTAGACGGAAAGAGGTGTTTAGTGAAACATACTGACGAGTATTGAAGCGGATTTTAATGACTAAAATGCGAACAACTGCAGCAAAAGAGACCACTGAGCTCACTCAGCGTCTGTAGTATCCAATTTCAATCATTACAGTTACAAGGCATTGTCATAAGCAGAACATTTACGGCAGGGCAGCAATTCCCAAGCCATTTGTCTACTTTTGGCTTGATCTTGGCAAAGGCCCAGAATCTACTTTACACAGTAGATGTCGGTCTGTTAAAAAATGATCGTTGAACGATTCATTAAGACCAAATTAAGAATAAAGCGGGTGTAACAAACATCAACGATAATTTCGTTTCACCTTAAAGATTCTTTTGCAATCTTTGTTTACAAACGAGCAATATTTTATGAACAAATGGTTTATATTCTTTATACAAAGTAAGTATGAATAACTAAGCAATGTGCTTATTATTAAATTAATTATTCATTTAAAATACATGAAGAAATGCTTACGTATACATGACGAGTTATCTTGACAGGAATGCTTGTATTTAACCTAATGATTAAATGCATACTCAATAAAAGTAACTAATCAAAATTATTAGAGGGAAATATGGTATCATATGTGTAAAGTGTTTCACCCTTAAACAACTAATTCTTACTTTTAAAATAACTTAAATGGATTTTAAGATAAGAATTTTAAGAAATATTTTCATTAATTTTATTTATGTGAGTTCAATTATGTCACGCCTATCGTAATAACCACTTGCAATTTAGATTAGTATTTGGAAATATCATTTTTCATATGCAAAAATAATCAGCAATTTAATGGATACCAGTGAAATAGAATATAAATCTTAAAATTTGAAGTTTTTTACTAAACTTCTAAAGTTTTTGAAATTTTTCCAAATTTTTTGGAATTAGATTATAGAAAAGCCTCAATAAACGTCTCTGTGTTAGTGCCAATCACCCCGTGGTGCTTCTCATCTAGTGGTTTGGCCTTTCCCACCACTTCCTTAAAGCTTTAGTTTTGTCCCTTTGAACCTCAGAGACAGTCTGTACCTTGGCTTTTGTTCCACACTCAAGACTGGATTACTCAACGATGTTCCTCCACCTTCGGAAGGATCGGTGTTTGTCTGATATTACCATTAGATTATAGCTTTGAAACTCTTAAGAAAAATAATTTTCAATTACAAAAAAAATTGAATAAGCTGGTAAAATATCCAATACACAGCTTTACATGTTATTTACTTGTAAAGTTGTGTTTAGGGACTATACACAACTTTACATGTAAATATAAGATTTATATATACACAACTTTACTACTTAATTTACATGGTATTTATATGGTAACAGTCATTTATACCCTGTCTCTCATTCAAATAACATATTTCAGTCCTGGTAGTTATCATACGTAAACCCTTTAATTTTTCTTTTATTTGAATATATTATTAAAAAATTCTCTTAAATTTCCAACTTAATATTATATTTATATAGTTTTGTTTTATTTAGTCTCAACAGTAGTTCCAGATTGTCACACAAAGGGATCTGAAGTAATTTCCGACATTGGTGTTTCAGTAAGGTATGCATATACTTGTAGTAGGCGTAATTATTTTCCTCAACAGTCAAACAGCAGTGCCATAAAATCTATTTTTACAATTTACTCTTCGGCATATTTAACAAATTTCAAATAAATATGTTCGTACTACATCAAAGTACTTTTATAGTTTAATAAAAATTATATGCAATTTTATTCAACTATTCCCCGTAAATTACTTTCAAATAGAATGAACATCTTTATTTAAGGTTTATTAATTATTAAAAAATACAAAAAAACATTTTTTTTTTGCTTGCAAAACTTAACATTCCATAATTTATTTTAATGTAAAAAATTGTGAAATAAAATAATGGATGGATCAAAAAATACTTATATTTACATAAAATCATAATAAAAAAATTATCATGATGTTAAACAAAAATTGTTATAATATAAAATCTTTTTTCATTTAGAATAATTGAAATAAATTGTTATGAGAAAAAAGATTTTAAATGAAAAACATCCCAATTTATTTTCGTAGTGGTAAATATCATAAGGTGGATTATTTATGTGAACAATTTTCATTCTCAGATATACTACCCTTCATACCAAGACAATTCTAACAAATTTATCTTTTGATTCCACAGATTAAATTCAAATTTGTTTCATCGGCATTACTTCTGATTTGCTAATTTTATGCAAATAGGTATTGTGAGAAATACATAAAAAATAATATTTTTTGTGCAGGATCCTGTGCCCCCCAGAATGCGCGGACGAAGAGTTCAGCGTCTGGGGAACCTCCATCTACCGCCAAGACTCGTCAGTATGCCAAGCCGCCATCCACTCCGCCAAGATCACCAACAGCGGCGGACTTGTCAACATAATCAAAAACGGCGAATACTCGCATTTCACTGGAAGTTTTTCCAATAACATTCAATCAGAAAGGTAATTTTTTGCATAATAAGTGACAACTCGTTATATATTATCACTTTTGCTATGCTGTAATTGTCGACATGGCTGCCTTCTTCCAATGTGTGCCATTAATCTAAGGATCGTGGATGACGTCCGACAGAAACTGAAAGTCCTCCGTAATGTTGATAATTGATTTCTTGTCATTTGTTCAAAAAGTGTGCCCATCACAATCAATTTAAATCACACAAATTATGCATTCTCCTTATCAATGCATATGCCTAATTCTCAATAGATTTATTGTATTTCTTTCTATGTAGTGCATATTACATGGAAAATATAGTAATGCATATTACTTTAAAATGTAAACGATAAAAAAAGTGTGAAAGGATTAAAATATTAGATAGCACGCTGTTATTTTACGTCGCTAAAACTCACTACCCTAATAGATGAACAAATGTAAAGGAACCCAAGAATAGTTCTTTTTTTCAAACAGTTTCAGCGTTCTTGATTGTATTCCTTCTCTATTTTATTTGAAATGGCAACCATATATGAATGAATTTCCAAATTATGACCCGGAAAAGACATTTTGCTCTGTGTGAAGGATAATAAACTGTTCCTGATGACTTGAAAAAAAAATATGAGGAAATCAGAATAACGCCATCCTGGTCAAAATAAAGGTAAATGTTTTATTTTGGTCATAATTTTTATATGGTGTACCACAAAAACCAAACTACCTAAAATACGTAAAAATATTAGAAAACACAGCCTGTAAAGTTAGAATAGATAATTTGCTCTCTTAAATGCTTACCTTTAATTTTTTTTTCCAAGGGCTTTATAATTTTGGAACAAATGTCATGCACTTTCGTCAAATATAAAATCTTATATAAAATATTATATAAAATCTATTATTTTCAAAAAATAAATGTTGACAAATAATAAAAGTATACATAAATTATTATAATTATTGTATGAATTTCTAAAGGAAATGTGCACAAATCAAAGCAATACAAATTTAAAGCAGAAAATTTAAATTGCTTATAATTAATTGAACAAAAAATACGTATATATCATTTACTATAGTATTCAAGAAGAATTCATTACATAACCAGAAAAAGACTTATGTGAAAAATATTTGAAATATATACAAAGAATGTTCATAAAAATCAATTTTATTTTAAGATTTTTAAAGAAAACACATGAGAAAATATAACTAGATTTATATTATCGAAAAATTAGTATATATATTAACAAAGAATATTCGACGTAAAAATATTCGTACAAAAAAAGGAGGAGACTTTCCAAATGCAAATATTTATTTAAAGAATATTTAGTGTTTTTGGAAGTGCCCATGTACCTTCAGAGCGATTTTGGAACCACTTAAAATAGAACGATCCTATGCTCTCAAGGAAAAGTGATGAACCCAAAAAATGTATAGGAGGAACTAATAATTTTGTTTTGTACGAGCGCGCGTGACAATTTGCTAATATCGTTGAAGACCCTCATAGACATAAGAAGCAACAAGAAAATCAGTTGGCTTATTACTTTTGAAAAATTTAACAACCAAATAATGAGAAGTATAAACTCAAATGAAGTGTTAGAAAATACTGCATCATATGAAAATGTATGGGTTGCCAAGATAAAATGTAGACTTTAGATCATTTTTAGGCAATTAAAAGTGCTTATTAACAGAAAAATATTAAAAGATTCATAAAATAATGGAGCTGAAGAGATTATATTACATGAATACAAATTTTTGCTCGAAAAAATGTATTTTAATGGAAACTTCATAGTATTGTAGAAATAATTTCATTTTACTATCTATAATGCATTTTTCATTTTCAGCTTTGCAGGACGAGACGAAAGCTTTCGCTTTGACAGGCTCTCTCCGCTGCGCCGATCTGGAAATGGCGAAGGTTAGCTTGCATTCTTGTTTTTATCTTTCAATCAGGGCTCCGATTACACTGAAATAAAATACGTCGGTACATCATTCTTCCAAAAATAATGGTTTAAATGTCAGTTCCGAATGAATAATTTTACTTCAGTACATTCTTATTTGTTCTAAAAATATCATTTTATAAATAAAAACTTAATTCTATCAAAATAAGATCGCTTTTATTTCTTTTTTTAAATGATACCTTATGTCAATTCATACAATTAACCAGCATGTACGATATGAGCAGAGAATGGTGAGCATTGGCATTGTAATAACAATCGAATTTGACACTTAGGTTCATGATTATATCGATTATATGTACACACGACGTTTCATGCTTGCCGCTCACATGATGCACTTAATTTTTTTAATAATTATGTTTATGTTTTACTTATTCAAAATTATTATTATTGCATGAAAATGAAATCTAATAAAATATCTATTAATCAATTAGATAGAGACACGTATTATTAAGCGTATAGCTCATCCCCTTTCTTGATGCGCAGTTATTTTAAAGGAATCGATTTTTTGTGTAATGAAAAAACTTATTAGGAAGAGTTAGATGTTTTCCATATAACATTTTCTCGTTCTGTAGAATAATGAGCCTCGTTTCTGAAGAAAACCTAAGGCAACCAATGCTCAGTATTTTGAAGAATGCCATATTATTTTGGTTTTTAATACTTGATGATTTTCTTTACTTTAGAATGATAAGTGAAGTGCTTTTCACAAATATTAGGTTGGGGGAAAAGAAATCCATTATTTTTACGTGAACTTTATGTAACTTCTTTTGGATTCACTTTGCAAAAAGGTTTAAAACAGCTTTCATGTAGATTTTTAGGTCTTGCGCGTTACGACTGCTGACATGCGGTTAACTTCGATCATTTTTGATATTTTATAGACATTTTCGACGATGTTGTATCCACATGCGAGGTGCATCTCTAACATCAAAAATACCAGAACGGAATCGACGAAAGAAAAATTGTACGTAACTGGTTGTTACAGTCTTATATAGGACGATAAACACCTTTCACAATTTTAGCCACCCGGCTATCTTTTTCGCCGTTACAAGAGAAAAACGAAAATGTATCGAATTTTCTGTTTGTTGTCTTCCATTTTTAAAATCTTGTACTCGTAACTGAATTAATCAAACAAAAAACCGCAAGACGATATTTTAGTGTCAAATGTCACCTTTCCAACGAGCATAAATCTGAAATTATTTGATAGATACCTCACGATATATCGATCACTTCAGACGTCTACCGAAAAAATAATGGATTACTTTTTCCCCAACCTAATATATATTCAAGAACATTAAAAACAGCACACCAAAAAAGAAAAAAGATGCCAGCGGGAAAGTTTGAAAAATAAGTACAGTGAGATACAATATGGAAATAATCCAATTTAATGCCAACAATACACCCGGCAGTGGCATTAAAATCAGAAAGTGGGCCTTATATAAACAGACACATAGTGGAAGATTCAGAAATGTGACGATCACATGCCGACGCTAAGAGGATTTTAAATAAACGAAGAATGACAGGGAGACGTGTGAGAAGACATTTCACATAGTTTAGTCAGTTTGAGAAGGGCCTCGTCATGGGATTGAAAACTGCAGACTGATCTATCCGTCGTTTGCCTCACCATGTCGTGTCCTTAACACCTCAATATCGGCAACAGCGTCTACAGTGGTGCCAAGCCCGAATTAAGTAGAATGCTACAGATTAACAAAGCGTGGTGTTTAGTGATGAATCTCGATTCGTTTTGGGGACAGCTGGTAACAGCGTACGAGTGTGTAGGTGTCTTTGTGAACAGTATACTTTCATCCACACTGTCACTTGACGCATTTCCGCACTGCAGGCGTCTAGGAAATCATAGCCTATGATCACCGGTCGAGTCTAGTTGTGATACGTGGAACCTTGACAAGCCATTGTTATGTTGATGACATTCTTTGATCCCACATGGGACCTTTCCTAGATGAGCTTTCAGGGGTAATTTTCTAGGAGGTTAATGCTC
>JAPDSC010086915.1:89275-189754 GCA_026290005.1 Latrodectus geometricus | reverse complement strand
AATCTCACATATGTATCATTATGTGTATTAAATTTCATTTCAATTTTATGCTCTCTTCAATAGTATGCTAAGGGTATATTAAAATTCTTTCCGAAAGCATGAAAAATTTGCTTGACTTCCACAATCAGTTGCTGCTTTATAAAAGTATATCAAATCTGGAAATGTAATATCTGCTGTAGTGACCATTTTAAAGTGAATGTCGATTAATGATGAAACTTCTGATTTCATGGAATAATGCAATAGGTTTGTAATGAAAACTGCAACAGTACTACGTGAGCGAAACATTGAGATGCTACTTTAAATCCCTTTGTAAAGTGCACTTGATCTTTATTTGTTGTCATCAAATCTTAACGAATTCAGCTACACGCTTTTTAATGCTTGGCCATATATAGGTTTCGCAAGTGTGGCTTTGATACCAAGATGAACTATGTCATCTATATTGTGAAATATTATGATTCTATGTATATTAAGATACATAGAACTGTTTTATGCTCATAGAAATATCACTATGTAAAGCAATCTTGCTACTAGGCTATTTTAAACTCTTCCTTTCTCTTAACAATTGTTCAAGTTCCATACTACTCTTCTGATTAGAGTAATTTCATTAAATGCAAGGAGTTTCTAGTGAATAATATCATAAATTCTTGAAAAGGCATCTGCCACCTGGTTTTAAAACCCAGTAACATACCAGCTATCTACAGTGAACTGATAAATAAAATTTAGTTGATCCATTTGCCATGGAGTGAAAATTTCTAATTTTTTTAAGGCTTAAAAAAACTGCCGTCGATAAATACCAATATTTTTATTTTCCAACAAATATCGGAAATATTTTAATTAAAAAAAATGTTTTTAAATATTTTCAAGTGTTAGCTCTGTTTAATTTCAGATGGGCATAATTTCGGAAAAAAATCCAAATACTTTCTTATACTACCACCACACCTCATTAATACACTTTGATAACTGATGTGTCAAATAAGCTCGAAATGCAATATTTTACGTATCAGTTATCAAAGTGATATCACCATTGAAATATGCTGACTAACCAAGTGGTATTCTCTATATCATTTTTGCAAGCTTCAAAGATCTTTCAGGATTCAATTGCTTAAGATAAAAAAAATGTATCCTTTTTCTTGCTTAAACTTAACTTTTTATTCAAATGCAAAAGTTTCCTATCATCATAATGTTAATGATGGTGTCCAAGAATAAAAGATGCCCAAGAATCGATGAAATTCCCCAAAATTAAAAGCATAGAATAATTTTCTGTCATCTATTTTTTTTTTTTTTCCTCATAAGGGTTTTATTCCATTTTCATCAATACAATAGCCAATGAATTGTACTTCATAAGCCATTCCTATATTTAAATCTGCCATTATCAAGTATATTTTGGAAAATTTATCTCAAGGAAACACATTCTTAATTAATAAAATTATGGTCTTTAAATACTTCATGATCTTCAATTGTATCAGATGATTTCATAATGTCATACTAAAAAGTCGAGATTTAGAACATAATCAGTGCATTCACTGAGTATCATTGCTGAAACTGAAAGACAAGAACTAGTAAAAAACTATGCTTTTTCATTTCTTTCTTTTCTTTTCTTTTCTTTTCTTTTCTTTCTTTCTTTCTTTCTTTTTTTTTTTTTTTTTTTTTTTTTTATTTTATCAGGACATGTTGATATGCATGCCTAAAGCCCAACACAAAGATTTTCCATTAAAAATTGCTTGATAGATGACTGGATAATTATCAGAACTAAGAAGCCAATTAAAGACCCTATGAAGTTTCCAGCAGCCATCAGACCACATGTAATGGTGATGGACATGAGTATTTTGATAGACTGTGTTTTTGCCATAAAAAGTGGAATTCATGTTTCGTTGCTCGCACATAATCGCCTAATAAATATTCTGCTTTTTACCGCCACTGGGTTTTTTCCCCCTCTATGAAGATTTAAATGTGTAGAGCATCCAACTGTTTTGTTTCCTTTAAAAATATCACTATACTTTTACAATAATGAAGAAAGTTTAATTGGGAATTTTATTACTAATTATCTGAAATTTATTCCTCTAGATATTAAAGAAATTAATCAAAGACTCTAGCTCAACGGCAATGATGTAATGCGATACTTTTGCTTCCGTAAATGCCTGAAGAAATATTTAATTGCATTCACTATTTGAGTTACTGTTGCATCATAAGGCTACGCCTCGTATAGCTCACAAAATACAAAGTGTGATTCAGTGAAAGTGTGAAGTCACAAAATAATTAAATTTAAGTTGAAATGTTTTCTCCCTCCATACTTGACTTGGCTATATGCGATTTCTGTTCTTACCCCCCCCCCCAAATCCAGAACGGTTTATCGGACTAGCATTTTCGAATACCCAATCAATTTAACTTATGTATTGAGTAGATTAGGAACAATGAATAAGATTTCCGTTTCAGTGCATCAAGAAAACTTGTTGTACATCTCGAGATAAATGTTACATTTTATCTCGAGCTTACACTCAAGATTAACAAAAGTTGTTTAATAAAGAACAACAATAAAAATTGTACTTTGTGATATTTTTTCTCATAGTTCAATTTACTTTATTAAAACAAACATATTCTCTATGCAAATTCTTCCTCATGCGATGTATGTTTTCTTTCTGCAGATTGCGAGAAGGGTTTGGTAAAGCTTGACCACACCTGCGCTTACCTGTCCAATAATCTTCGTCTCAGGCATGAAGCCGAAGCTGTCTGCTATAACATGAATCTCCAGCTGCATCTGCCAGAATCTGCCAGCGATACAGTCAGATTGGTCATGCTGTTGAGCTCGAAAAGTAAAGTCGCTTCTCTTTAACGTTTCATTATTCTCTCGATAAATGCAAAGTAAAAAAAAATTCCAAAAATTTATAAACAATGTTGGAAGAAAAGAAACTTTGAAGTCGAACATATTTTTGGTTGTAGCTATTCTAAATGAAGAACAAATGAAGCGTCGGATAGCATTTATACATAAAGAACAGCTGAAATAGCATACAAACTTTCTGTTACAAATGTTATTGAAAATAAACAATATATATGCGTTATATCATATTTATCTGCTATTTATTAAAAATTTGATGGTGTTCAATATAAAACAAACGGTAATACAATCGACACTCATTTTTATGAATCACTAATTTAGGAACGTTTCTACGAAGCAGCGGTTTGTTCCAATGCTGACAGCATAGATCTGATCATAAATTGAATTCCCTAACTAAAATTTTCAAATATTATATAACTAAAATTGATAAAAAAATAAAATATAATAAAAAAAATTTAAAAATATGATATCATAAAAATAAAAAATAAAAAAACGAGAAATAAAGCTATTTGTCAGAAATAAGTTTCCTTTTTGTTTTATTGCTTGTTTAATTTTATAATCAGATATTTTTAATATTTTAATTTATTTCTTTTTTTTATGTAACTCTTCAGAATTTGATTCCTTTCCTCCAAAGCTATTTGTGCAGGCATTCTATATACTGTGGGCTCAATAGTCGAAGACTCATGGATATCAGACATTTGAGGAGAAAGAACTGTGATATCGAATTCCACTCCTATCCTCCCCGTAACTAAAGAACATTCATTTAATGAATGACGAGTAACTCATTTAATGAAGTTTCATTTGTTGAGTAAGAGATTGAGGAATTGTCATAACTGAATGAACGAACGTGCTTACTAGTTGAGGTAAAAAAACCTGCCTTAGAGATTTAGAATGATTTTTTTTATTAGAGAATTGTAAATTACTATTGTAAATAATTGCAAGACTCACATAGAAGTTCTGGATCGTGAATCAGTTTGTGTGGAATTCCTTATGATTAAACTTACCACTATCTTACAGCTCACGTCATAATTAACAGCTTCCATCGCAAATATCGTAGGGTACTTTAGCAAAGAGTGATTATGGCCTTGGAGTTGGAACTACTTTATGAAATTAACCTCCTTCAAGGAAGTGAATTTCATATTCATAGAATCTTGTGCCTCTCAGCTACGAGAAAAAAAATGGCAAGAAATCGATATCACCTACAGGGGGATCAGTATTGTGAAATGGATGGCTGTATTCAGTTGTTGCGGGCGTTAGAGACTGGTAAGTGATTGCAACGGTGCAATGGAATGCCTTGTACAATCACTTGACAGTTCTTAACTTCGTGTGCAGTATAATGAATTCTTCCTTTGTAATCCTCTTTGTGAATACAAAGAACCAAGTATAAAAATAAAAACTATTCCCTTTCAATAAAAATACTCTTGAAAAATGTTCAATTGGAAGAAATCAATGAGTAAGCGATGATTTGTCACTTTTTCAGATGTGGAATTTGTGTGGGCAGAAGAAAACTCGAACTCTACGAGTAGCGGCGGCCACGAAGAGTGCCCTGGAGCTGAAGTTGGCCATCTGAACTTCAACTACACTACGAGAGAATGTACGGAGCCTCAACACTTCGTCTGCATCAATAAATCAGATGGATTCACTTTAGGTTTGTTCTTTCTTTGGTGCACTCTGCTTCAATTTGAATTTTAAGTAGCTGATCAGTATTAAATATTATAAAGTTCAAATGGGACATAACATGAAGCCAAGCTTGGCTTATACCATTTTATGACATCATAAACAGATTGCAGTACTTTTAAATATTACTAACTTATTAATAAAACTAGACTTTGGGGCACGACAGCTAGTATGGGGTCAAGGCCTACAGCTCCCATTTTTATTTTCATGATCGATAGCTATTGGATGCGAATCCTATGTTCTAGTTAGATGGTTAGCCTAATGCGAAATCCCCACTGTTTAATTTCCAGGCATGCTTGGTACTCAGTTTTATCGACCCCCTGTTGAGATGAAAGGCTAAACTTATTAATAACCGTTTGAATTTAATGCTATTTTATTTTACATAATTTTAAATAAATTTTGGGAATTATATTCTCGAGATAACATAAATTTTGGGAAACATATTCTCGATGACATTTAACTGAATAGAATATATTCAATTAATTAAAGTTGGCTATTTCTTAAGTAAAAAGAACTTACTGTGTCATCATTAATCTACCGAAATAATGATAATGCGGAAACGAAGTGACCAGCATATTATATTTAGGTACATCTTGATTATGATTTTTCCCTCTTCTTTGACAAACCTCCAAATCTTGCAAAAATGAAATAGCTAAAAATAACCAAAGAGCAAACACAAGAATTTTTACTTTTTATTAGCCGAATTTCGCAAATCAATATACCATTGTCATGGTAATGCTTTTACACCAACATAAAAATGTTGTCAATGATTAATTCATTGCGGCTGGAACCCTTTCAGCTTAAAAATACGACGTATTTCTTCACAATAGAGTATGGGTAAGCACTCACAAAATGAAATTATACATAAAAAAGTATATGGACGTGGGAAATGTTAAGAAAAAGAAAAAACAGTGTCCGAGGTATATAGCTCGTCTTCATCTAGAGTAAAAACTTACAAAATCCATGTGGAGAAATTTTCTTGGAAAAAATGAGCGATATAAAAGAATCGCAAAGTTATTAAGAGAATCCACAAAACATATATTTACGAATAATTTTAACTCAGTGATAATCGTAACATTGTTTTGTAAGAAGAGGCTATGAAAATTAGGAAGTAACAATATTTAAAACTGACAAACACCATTCTTAATCTCTTCAAAATAATTATTTAAATATATTTTAAGTTAAAACTTTGCATAAGAGACTTAAAAATGCTTTATACTTGCATTGTCTGTAGTGAAAAATTTTTCTATTTTACAGTTTTTAGATATTTAGAGTTCAAAATTTTAATCTTAGTAAAAAATCATATTTAAAATTTATTTTAGATTTGTTACATATTTTCTTGGCTAATTGGTAACACTAAAATTTTGTCATTCGGAAAATACTAGTAAACATCCAATTTATCGAATGGAGCTCAAAAATGTATTTACTAAGATTTAGTACCTAAGAAAAAATAATCAGAGTTCAAAAATTATATTCTTTCCTCATAAGATAATTCATAGGTTAGAAAAGTATTACTGGTTCAGCAATGTTTCAAATTGTGTGTCAAACTAATTATTATTTGTATCTTTGTTCTTCACAAACTTGTTTTACAGACATTAAAAACTTAGCATGTTTAATTTAAATTCTCAGTAATACAGGAGGATTTCAGTTTCATAAATACAGATAGTTAAAAAAAGTCACATTTTTACTCAAGGAATATTAAACACATCTGTCTCCTGACTCAATATACAAATGCGCGATTTTTATTCTTTGAACAGCCGTGTGTGAGGACCCTGGGGACTTGGAGGATGGAAGTAGTCGACCTGTCGGACAGATTGATGGCGTTTTCTACGTGGGATCTTCCATTCACTTCTCCTGCCGCCCACCCTTCCACCACCTGAAAGGAGTTGAGTCCATCTCTTGCACGGCCAACGGAACCTGGTCAGCCGAAAAACCCACCTGCATCAAAGGTCAGAATTGCTCTTGTAACCTTAAATCAGCACTTATGACATGAGTGTGATTTTTTTTAATATATACTCATTCAAGGCTACATAACCTATTTTTTTTTTTTACAGATATCTTTTTTGCTTCAATTTTAGTTTGTTTTTTAAAACTGTAGATGCTCGTTTTTATGAACTTCTAATTTACGGACATTCACATTTTTATAAACTAGTGACTAGTGCTTGCCTTGACACCATAAACACATTGATTAACTGCCATTTACGAACTAAATTTTACAAAACCACTTATTTTGCGCAATTTCGTTCTTGATAAATAGCTTTCTTTTCCGTTTTTTTATTTATTTTTATTTGTTACGATATTTTTCAATTTCGTTGTTTGATTTCTTTTTAATATAATGCTTGAAAATTTGATTCATTCTTGAACAATGAAGCTACACATGCATGCATTCCAGACATCGTTGGAACAATCATCAAAGACACATGGATATCAGCATTTGAAAGGGAAGAACTGTGGTGCCAAATTCAACTTCTGTGCTTCCCGTAAGTAAGAATACAAAAAGGGGAAATACTTTTTCCTTTCTTCCCCTTTCGCGTGAGAACATAAAAAGGGAGAAAACGTTTTTTTAAAGTTTGAGCCCTTGTGTTCTGTAGTCGGTTTCGTTTCACCTGAGCAACTTAACATATGAAGTTTCGTGTGAAAATTCTGAGCAGAAATAGACGAAAAAATATAAAATGCAAAATCCACAAAAAATATGACATTCCAAAGAATAACCCTTCTTCCATTTTAAAAATTCGAAAATATCCTAAAAAGGAAAAGGAAACTACCAACAAAAATACTTCTCGAAAATATTGAAGAGAAGCAAAACAAAAACGAAAAAACCTTTGGCTGAGAGAAACGAAAATTCTTCTTTATGTTCATGTAATTAAAGAAGAATCCAACTGCTTTGCTATGAAGCTGAGCGTCAGATGTATATGCAGCATATTGCATTTCTGCATATACATCTGACGACCTGGCTGCTCCAAAAACACACCTGTAAGAACTGATTTCTTTCCAGGAAAAAACTTCCCAGACAGAAATTATGCAAAAAAAACTTCATATACTGGTACCATTTAGTATCTGTACACTTGTTCTCGAGGTATTTTTATTGAAATACGAACAAATGGTTTAACCATACTAATCAACTAACTAGAAGTTCCAAAAAAATTTTAAGATTTTTTTTCTTTGTTTATTTATTTTTTTCAAGGATGAAAAGTTTTGCAAACTCTGTTTTAAAACATCACATTAAAATATTTGAATATCTTTTTTAATAAATAGGAAGAACCACTTCGCCTAATTTGAAGAAAAGATTGTTTGTCCAAATTATGTGTAACAAAAAATCCTGTAGCAAAAGAGGAAAAGCAATATCCAATTTGACATAAAACTGGAATTATTCGGGCACATAGTTATTTATTATCTACCAAGTTTCCTTTACATATTACATATATCGTTTACATTTTATCTATCAAGTTTTCACTTGCTCCATCTTAATGGGCAATATTTTCTACCAAATATTGCCCATCAAGATGTTCGATAGTTCGATCGTTCTACCTTAGCTACATTTGCAACTTTGTATTCTTAAGCTAATAAAACTGTTGGTAACCAAAAAATCGTTTCAATCTTTTTAATATCATTTTGCCAAAGGAATTATTTACTTTCACTTAAACAAAGTTAAGATCATCCAAATAATTTGATTTCACACAGTATAAAATCATTCACTCGGCTTTCTTTTAGATTTTTAGAGCGAAATGTACATTTGGTTTATGTAATTCATAATATTATGACTGCAACTCTCACCCAATAAAATTTAATATCACTCAGTATTTCACTTGTTATAGGGGAAGAAATACAGCCCCCACAGTTGATATATAGAAAACACCTTTTCCTAAAAGTTTCTTTCAAACTTCGGGCTTTCTGCACCAAAGAGCGCGTTGCTGTCAGTAAATCCATGAGGAGTCTAAGAAATACTAATTCCTTCGATTCATCATGCAAACCGTGATGAGGCTTTCAGAATTGCTTTTTTACGGTCGGTCGAAAAATCGTATGCGCACTACCTCTAAATTTCACTGGAAATGGATTTCACGTTTTCGGCATTTAGAAAAGAAAATAAGGAAGAAGAAATGTTTTTTCTCTTTTTCAGTGCGATGCTAAATTCTTTTCACGGTATCGAAATTATTTGTCTAAAAAGTAAACTGAAGAAGTCCATTCAGGCCTTTTATATTTGTGTGTAGTAAATATATATATATATATATATATATATATATATATATATATATATATCACCGAGAGAGCTTTTACTCTTTTACTAGTTTCTTTTTACTTTTTTTTTCTCCGTTGTCCGTAAAAGGTGGTAAATAATAACCACCTCGAACGGTATTCTTCAATCATCGGGAATCTCCACCCCGTTAGGTAACGACGTACTGTGATGTATCACAGTTCAAAAGTTTTTATTTAGAATGTCCACATCCTTACCATCAACTAACATAAAATATGCGATGTCATTTTCTGGGAATGGTTCTCCGTTCCTTCGAAGGTTTCACTCCCAGTCAATGCTGGTGTCCTTCATCCTGTTTTGTAAAATCAATCGAACGAAAAAGAGCTTTCATCGAGATGGGTTACATGGGGAACGCCGCAACTGAGGTGACCTTCACCGTGACGAACCTATTCAGATCAAAAGGCTTCGGGTTCGATTCTCTACATTCGTCGAAAAGTAATAGCTTCTGCAGTGCACCCCTGATAAGTGCTTGCGATATTTATTAATCTGCCGCTCATTCCCTGCACGCACGGATGACGCACAAATTTGTTAATTTCGAGTTGCTTTGTTGTTCCTTTCAATTAAACAGTATCATGATTTTGCAAAATCAAGATTTTATCGAAGCGAAATGTTTTTCGGCTTGCGTGGACATCTTTGGCTAACTTTTTAGACAAATAATTTCGATACCGTGAAAATAAATTAGCATCGTGCTGAAAAAGAGTAAATCTTCATCTTTCTTTTTTTCCCCTTGATTTCATTATCCCGTAAAACCCAGAGGAGGTACTTATAAAATTGTTCGACTAACTGTAATAACATTACATTACATTGAAAAACATTACATTTTAATCGAGCTTAGGTAATGCATAGCCTATCAGGCAAATCAGTTACTAAAGATAATTACACCAAACTTACTTTTGTAACTGATTAGTAGAGTTTAACCTAATTTTCAATCACTATCCTAAGGCACTTGAACCATATTTCCTCACTCTGTTCTCCAATGACGATGCCATTACGCCAATTAACTTGAATATCTCTTATGTAGTGAATGCTTGTGAGGATCCACCCGTTCCGATCGGAGGCTTCGTCACCTACCTTCCCCCACTCAAGAACGCCCCCGCACAAAGAATGGCCGTGCATAGGATCGCTGGGACGAGGTAAGGACATTCCTTTTTCTCAATAACTACATTGTCTTCAAATGGCAATCTATATCTACGAATCTCGATTCATGATGTAACATCAAAACCTATCAAACAGCTTCTGAACATCCAGTGTGGATAAATGTACATTTAAAACAAAGATATAAAAAAAAATCCTATTTTGCTAAAAAAAAAAAAAAAAAAAAAAAAAAAAGAAATGCTTATTTTGTTTTTATAAGGCCTTTACAAAGCATTTCTTCCCCTCAACACAACCAACGAACCAATCCAAAATTTTGAACCAAGGTCCAGTGACGAGATAGACACTTTGCCAAATCGATTATCTCCTAAAACAAGAAGTTGAGAAAAATGCTAAAAAAGTGTACAATGTTTTCTAAGATTATTTTTATATTATTTGCATTATTTTTGTGGCATAAATTCCTATTATAAATATAATTTTTTAAGAATATTCGTAGTTATATATATATATATATATATATATATATATATATATATATAGATTCTTTAATCAATATTTTATGGGACATTTAGTATTACCAAGTTTTTATTAAATTATCAGTGGAGCTATATCCATAGAATATAGTTAGCTATAAATTAATTAAACTAGATGTAAAATGATTTAAATGGAACACATGATCTTGGTCGATACAGCTAATTTTTTCTGTATGGTAATCTATATTTAATATCGAATAATTAATATATAATTAATGGTAACATATGCACATGTAATAGTTGAAATATTTAGGAGGCAGTAAATAATTTTTTATCATTGCCCAAATCAAATTATATTTGCGTGAAAAAATGCACACGTCGCACGCACATAAGAATGATTAAATATAATATTTATCTCTCTCTTTAACATTAAGTTTATCAAAAGAGACAAAAGAAGACCATCTTCTAAAAACACAAGAAAGGAAAGATTGGGATTTTGTCCCAATCTATAAATTAAAAAATACCTATAGGTAAAAATCCCTTCACATTCTCTAAGGATCGGATATAATGATCACAAATTATACATTAACGTTTAATGTTAAAGTTGGATAACTTCTTATTTGGGATGTAGAAAAATTTATCTGTTGCGATATTGCGCGCGCACCTGTTTCTCATTCAGAGAAAGAACTGAGCTATCTGTAGTTGTGTTGAAAAACATTATCCTATCATGTTCGTGAAAACAATAAAATCATCAACAGAGTCTTTTGGTCCAAATATTTGTGCCCAGAAGCAATGGAAAAAGGGAATCTCATTTTGAGTTGCAAATATTAGTACGTTGCTCTGCATCTGCTGTAAGATGCCGTCGAAATTTAAGGAAAGTTCGCAAATTTGATTCCCTGATTTTTTAAATGCTTACGATTCATTACAATTAATCCATTTTTAGCATTATATTTTTAATTAAAAGTAGACAGCCTATATTATTTAAAAATTAATTGTTCAATTCTTTTAAGAAAATGAATGTTAAATATATTAGTTTTGTTTATTCTGTAATTAGTATATATTGAAGTTTTTCCTGAACAATGAAGGCTTGAAATATTCTAAATAATTATAAAATTATAAAACATAAAAAAAACATGCATGGCACGACTTCTATTTCGCTCACAAGTCTATTTTTCTATTTTTAAATCTAAATTGATAAAAAAAGTGCTTGTAGTTAATTTTAATTAAAGTTCGCCGTTCCTTTTTAGTATATATATATATATATATATATATATATATATATATATATATATATATAGTAAATTCTCTACATATATAAGATGAATTTTGTACGATATCAAAAATATTTAAATCGTCCGTGTGATTTAAACTAACCATAAAGTGGATGTTATGATTTATTTATTGCTTGCATAAACAATCAAATATTAATATTTAATGTGCTTTATATGCTACATAAAATAAATTTATCTTTGCTTAATGATTAATAAGTATTTACTTTTTAATAGCGGTATAGATACAAAATCTCCAAGAATATATACGAGGGTCACTCTGAAATTTTTGAGATACAACTAGGTTTTTAAAGTTATACTTACAAAATTTTAGGTGTGTTCAAAGTAGTCTCCTCCAGCATCAATGCACTTTTGTAGACGAATTTTCCACAGATTAAATGCCTCAAGCCATTCATTTCTTGGAATAGATAAAAAAAATGCATTTATAGCACATCAATCTCTTCTTCTGAATGAAAACGACGTCCACGTAAGTCCTTTTTTAGATTAAAGAATAACCAAAATTCGCACATAACTAGATCAGTGAATACGGCGGATGTTCGATCACTATAATTTGTTTTTATTTAAGAAACTCAACTGTTAATTCAGCTGTATGTGAAGATGCATTGTCATGGTGAAGCATTAGTCCTTTAACATTCAGTTCTTATAGAATTTCTGGAAGACATTTAGTGGTATACCAGTTTGCTGTTACTGTCTTCTGTCCATCCAACTTGTTGGCGTTGACTAATCCCGTCTTCTAAAGAAAACGGCATACATCACTTTTTTCAGTGCGCGTTGTTTTTTCTCCATGGTCGGGGTGGGATCATCTTCAAAGACCCATGCTTTGCTTTCTTGACGTGTTGGAACATCAAAAAACGATATGTACCTTTCATCACCTGTTACAATTTTAGAAATGATGTGGTGGCCACCATCATTTAGCAATTTAAGAGTTTCTTTACTGATTCTGACACGCTCCTCTTTTTGGTGCTCAGATTATGGGGAACCCAACGGCAAACTACTTTTTTCATGTGTAATTCTTCATGAATGATTTCGTGTATGGCTGTGGATCCACTGTTAAGTTCCTTCTGTACCATTTGATAGGTACAGCGATTATCATCCATTAACATTTTTCGTATGGCAGACACATTATCCAGGATTACTGCTGGTGGCGGCCTTCCTGTGTGTTCTTCATCCTGAAGAAAATTGAGACTTCTTCTAAATTCTCTAAACCATCTGAATACAGAAGCACGAGCTGGAGATTCATCACCAAATGCAAATTGCAACCGTTGAACGCATTCTTCTTGATTTAATCCTGCCTTAAAATCGTAGAAAATCATAGCGCGAAAATGTTCTCTCGTCAACTCCATTTTCTCTTCTATTTAAAATTTATTCTAAACTAAACAAGGTGAAGTAAGACAGTAAAAAATCGTCTTCTGTGTTAAAATACTTTGTATTTTAAAATTAAACCGTTATTTTTATTTTATAAATTCTCGTCAGCGCGTATCTCAAAAATTTCAGAGTAACCATCGTAAAATAACCCATATCACTAAAATATTAAACCAAAATTTTCTTCCCAACTGCTCACTGAAGAGCTAATCCCACTGACAAATTTACTTGCTTTTGTGATGGGTGGACAAAATTGTATATTCAACATTATTGGTGAAAACGATTATTCGTTTAACTCACTGACCAATTATAAGTAAAATAAAGTGACTTACATGATCTCAACCGTAACGAAAGAAAAACCACTTTATGCACTATTAAAACCACTAAAGCAGTCACTGTTCTATCCTTTATATTGGTGAATTCGAAATAAATAAAGTCCTCGTTAAAGTTGTATACCAAGTTAAGTCGACAAGGCAGTCGATTCGATGCCTGTGCAAGGACAGTGCCCTCAACTTTAGTGTATCTTAATTCAGATATCGTCACTAAACTAAAAATATATTTAGTTGATACAGCCTACTTAAACCTTATTGAAATAATATGAAACTCGTCTATCTTTCGATATTATTTGTTGTTGCAGAATGGCAAGATTACCCCCCGGGGTTTCCGTGTTACCAAGAAGTGGATTACCGACTGCAGAAACAGTTTCCGCCGAAGAAACCATTTCGCTGCCTCCAGGTCTTCACAGGCTCGGAGTCAGAGCTATGTATGATTGCGAATCACGGTACTATAAGTTAATCGGATCGAGAACCAGACGTTGTCAAGGACAGGGAGAGTGGAGTGGAAGACCACCAACATGTATACCAGGTAAGGCCTGTTTTATTTTTTTTTTATTTTATTTTACTAACAAAACAAGTCATTTGAACACTTCTAAGTACTGGAAGTATATTGGAAGCTCACTGGAAATGTATTGGAAATTGATTATTTATAATTTTATTTGATGGTGATAAATTCAATTCACATTCCTAGGTAAATATAAAACCTAGCTCTACTTTATTGTGCTAGGTTTCCATAACGATTGTTTTTCTATTATTTTAATGTCAAAAAAGGTGCAAGATGGAGATATAGTAAGGAAATTTCTCATGCTTTTTTTTTCTTTTTTGTTTGGAGTAGCTGTGTGCCTGCCCAAGGGCATCTACAGATTTATCTGAGATAATAAAATCAAAATTAGGAGACTTGATGTTATAAGAAGAATTGGTGTTTAAAATTTAGACAAAAGCCTTGGAAAGAATTGCATCAGATGTTAAGAATGCAGCAATTGGTCTGACTTGATTATCCTCTGGTAGAGTTTCTGCTTCGAATAGAGAACTAATATTCCCTGCCCTGCACTTGATCGCTTGCTTAAAGAAGTTTGTATTTAGTTTTGAAATATGCTCAGTGAGGTTGTCAAGTTTAAGATCATTTCTGATATTTCTATTCCTGATATAGTAAGGAACATTTACAATGTATCTGAGCATTTTATTTTGCATAGTGTTTAAAATTTTTGCATCAGCTTGAGAGTACGAACACCAAGCAGGAGATCCGTAAGTGACAATCGGCCTGATAACTGAGATATAAAGTAGACGTTTCATTTTTAATGTCAGTTTGGAGAATCTTCCAAGTAAGGTTCGTAGTCTATAGTAGGTGTACCATGCCACAGAAATTTTTGTTTTGATGTGATACGTCCAAGTAAATTGGCTGTTGTATATTTATTCCTAAGTAGTTTGCTTTTTTGACCTTTTCAATATCTTGCCCAAAAATATGAAGTTTATTGGTATTGGGATGTTTACGACTTTTACTTTTGATTATAAGTAATTTTGATTTTGATTCATTTATGCCAACTTTCCATTTTGTGCACCACTCTTCAATGTCACTAATTTTATTTTGAAGTTGGCAAGATTCGGATTTTTTATCTTACTACTATACCAGTATCATCTGCGTAGAAGGCAGTTATGCTATGAATGTCATCATTTATCGGAAAGTCATATGTATAAAACAGATATAGCATAGGACCGAGGATACTGCCCTGTGGGACGCCAGCTAGAATACTCCTGGTGGTCCAGCTAGAATACTCGAGATGCAATTATCATGCTTGATGTGGAATTTCCTATTACTGAGGTAGTTGTTGATAATTTGAGTGAGGTTGTTTGGTATTCCAATTTGATGTAACTTGTATATGAGGCCTTGATGCCATACTCTGTCAAAAGCTTTTGCCACATCAAGCATAAGAAATGCTGATTGTTCTTTAAGTCTGAATCCCTTGCCAATAAATTCAAAGATTCTGATTAACTGCTTGGTTGTAGAGAGTTCTTGTCTAAAGCCGAATTGTTCAATTTCTCATGCTAATGTATACTATTACAGTTAATAAATTCAAGGTAATTATTTCAAGCACGTGAGAAAGAGTAGTAACCTTATACTTAACAACAGAAACCGGTCATGAATCTAGTGATATATTTACAGTTAAAATTCTGTTCCTTAAGATTAAAGATAGATATATTTGTGTTCTCTTGTGTAATGGCCTCGCAAGTGTCAATTTCATTCAATGTACAGCCTTAACTACTGTTTCTCTTGAAACATTGTCATTCCAAAGTATCCGAAGTTTTCAATATTTTAAAAGAGCTTTAATTAGTCTTTTCAATTACAATGTCTTTAAAATGATAAATAACTTTATAACAAATCAAAATATGTCTCAATATGATATGGTATTTTTATTCACGAAGCAATTGAAAAACATTGGATTCTGACACTTTCATTTATGCAGACATGGTTCTTGTCAACTAGAGATGATATTGTTGATGGACATACAAAATTCATAAGTAGTTATGAATGTCATGTTATAATTATATGAATTTTAGAGAGTAGTCATGAATTTCTTTCCATTATGTAAATACTCTCCAAAAAGGCTGAACATAATCCTTTCTAGTCAATGTTTGTTTCATTTTGACCATAGAATAAATTCCATTTGATACAAAATTCCCACACTTCATTATGTGAATCTGACAGTAATTTGAACAATATCTATTGCTGGGACCGTTATCAAGGGGAAATTGTACTCCATTTGAATCCCATCGTTAATTTCTCATAGAATAATCGCATGATTAATTTGACCAAGCCATGTTTTTCCAAGTCATCTCCTCAATGTTCTTGATCATGAGAAAAGGTACTCTTTTGCTGCCAAATTCCATCATCAGTCCCATTTTAATTGCTGTTGCCACTAATGACGCAACTAAAATCTTTCTCGTGATAGATCACGGAGCCTGAATTTATATATTCTTGCCATGTTTTCGACATTCAGGATGTAGGGATCTTTTAAAGTACCCAAATAATTTGGGAAATAATTTACTTCATATAATTCGCACAGTTGATTGTTAATTCCGATGAGGCAGCCATAAAGCCACATGAAAGTTTCCCATAATATTTAAAACATTCTAACAGCCAATGCATAGATTGATATTTGAGAGAACTTTTCATGGGTAGGGCGCAGCCTCATTCACATGCCGCAAGGGATTTAACCCGGAAAGTTTATGAGAATTCTTTAGAACACACGTGTTGTTGTAGTCACTTATGACGCTTGGTGAAGCCAAGACCGTCCGTCTGGGACTGGGTTAATGAAATCAGAGTCTTCCGTTTTAGAACAGAGCAACCCCAGATGATGGTGGAAGTATGGCTCGTAGACCTGGCAGCACCATCTGGGTCTTCCAATTTAGAGATTGAAGCCAGAGAAAATCCACATCCAGAGGTATTAATTTGGAATGGAAACATAAAAGATATTGCAACCAAGACGTATTTTATGTGCCCCAGTCGTCATTCGTGAACTCGAGGGATCTTCGGATAAGCCGGTATTAGAACTCTCTACCTTCCGGTAACGAGAACGACGCCCTAATTAGCTAGACCATCGCGGCCCCCAACTTGCAGAGGATACATCGCACGTTTTCAACGGTGACTGGGTTCCTGGATCTTATGCTTTAAAAAAACCCTGCCTTACCTCTGTGAGCCTTTATAGTATGACCTTGTGAAAGTGTGCGTTATTAAACATATTATCAAGCAAGGCAATTAAACTAAGGATAGATTTTTTGGAAATGGTATACTCAAAAACAACCAACAATACACTTATTTAACATCAAGTGTCTGCTACATCTTGACTAGAGATTTCTTTTTCAAAGAGTTCGTATTACCCAACATTGCGTCATTGTCAGCTCATATATCAACAGTTGTCTCATTCAATTCATGTACAGTTCATAATGCTATTATAATCAATCAAATTAAATGTGCATTACCTTCAACAGTGTGTGGCCGATCGGACTCCCCTCGATCTCCATTCATCGTGAACGGAAACACGACGGACATCGGTCAGTGGCCGTGGCAAGGGGGCATCGCACGATTCCTCCCGGACTACGGCCAGTGGTTCTTGCTGTGCGGCGCCTCCCTACTCAACGAGCGCTGGGTGATCACCGCGGCTCACTGCGTGACCTATGCCGGCACCACCCTCGTTATTGAACCCGACAAGTTCCAGATTTACCTCGGGAAATACCATCGGCAAGACAGCAAGGATGATGAATATGTGCAAGTTCGAAAGGTAAGGACCCGTTTTAAATTTTAGATTCACGTAGGTTAAAAATAAATTGAATATGTTGCACATATATATAAATTTTAAATCGAATTAATGTAATCAAACAATAATTCTTTTGTTAAATATAATCTATTAGTACAATATAAAATGTTTGAATACTCCTTAGCCATTAACTGAAATGATTTGATGGTCTAAAAGCTGAAATATCAATGAACTTCTAACTGTACATTGCGTAATCTCACACGTCCTTTATATAAAGCGCATTCAATATATTATATTAGAGCAGATGACTTTCAACCAGATATACTTTTAAATATATTTTGGCTATTATAAAATAACTTTCAAACATATATAGAGAACCAGATATATAGAACCAGATATATAGAGGAAGATCAGACACGAAACAAGCTGTTCCACTTGAAAAGGTTGCTTTTCTGGAAGGGCTGGAGTATTTCTTTGTCATGCATTCTGTTTATGCAGCATCGACAGAAAGACCAAACCACTTTACATTGAATAGCTGAAGAGGAGTGCCTTAAGAAAATACAATCCATATGGAAAACGACGATGCTAATAATCCTGTCAACATTATTTTTGTCATATTTCTTTTGAATCCAGTAATTTAAAACAGAATAGGAAATCAGTTTGCTGTTGAGAGGAAGGCAATGTCAGGCAAGTAAAGTTAATTTACATAAAACAATTTGTTTAATGAACAATTGAAATTTTCTGTCTTAATATATATGGGTACTTACATATTAACGCCACCGTAGCTGCAGATTTGGCGGTTTTTAATTGCCGCCAATCTACAATTAAAATTTTTGCGACAAATCATAAATTGAAACACTTTATTTAAAATGAAGTCAATCGGATTTCGGGGAAAATTGAGCCGATATTGAGTTTAATATAGATTTAAAATAGTCTCAGTTTTCTTTGACCTGATGCTGTCGCCATATGAACTCTGCTAAATAATATTCTAAATGATGTCTTGCTTTCTCCCTATGCCTCTTGTTCCTCCATTTAGTTCTGCCAACATTTTCTCAACTGTTTTCCTTCAAACTAGTTGCCTTTTCAAAGTCATACTTACTGATCACACTGTCTTAAATTACATTTCCGAAACGAAAGTTTACCAAAAAGAATTTTCAAATCCTTCGAATTGGTACATTTTCGTGTTTTTTGGCTAAATATTTCACTCCTGAAAAATAAAATTGCAACTGTTTTTGAAAAATCCCAAAGACACATTTTCGTAGCACTCAAATGGTGTCAAAAAAGCAAACAACGAGGCAAAAAAAGAATCCAAAAGATAACTGCGTGCGAACAACAAAATTGCTCTTTATTGCTAACTTCTGCTGCGGTTGCGTTAATACGTTAGTAACCATATCTGTAAATCTTATATAGAGGATACCGTATCTGTAAATCTTCACTTCGATAGCTTAATCACATCATGGATGCCGCTTATGCTTTCAAGCTAGGCGTGGGCGTGTCCCATATTAAAACTCCTTTTTGTAATGTTTCTATGACATTTTACCGCATAAGACAGTGATTACTTATTTTTTTTCCAAGAAAGGACTTTTCCAAGAAGATTGCTTTTTTTGATCGTAAATCATTTATTTGTTGTTATACATTGCAATTAATACATTTCAGTTTTATTCACATGTTATCGAAATTTAATATTTCTACATTCATTAATTTATAAATCAGGAGCAAAAAACCGGTTCTTCCTTAACTTTTGGAGGCCAGTGTATTTCAATTCTGCTTTTTCATGTTATTGAGAGGGTATTATATTTAGGGTATTAGGCTTTTAGCAATGGCATTTTAATTTGAATTGCCTTCCACGAAAACTTTTCCTCGATAATGGGCCGTATTCACGTTCGGAAAACTCCAAAACACCCATCCTGACAAACGTGCATGCAGAAGAATAACATCTATCTCCTGTAGGATCGATCCCGCGATATTATGCTTCGAATAGCGTTGTCCTACTACTAACCTAGTCGAATGAAGGCTGCTCTTCTGTTTTTGCAAGCAAGTTTGTGTGTCAGGCTTGAGAATTTCTAAGATTTTTCCCTATCGAAATATAATTGCAGCTCATCATCCACTAAAAATACTCACGTGGGCAGAAAAAGATTCGAAGGAAACTCAAATCCTTTACAACAGCTTGTAAATCAGCTTTTTGATACCAAAAATGCATCTCCATTGAGAGTCACTGTCTTATAATGTTAAAGACATTTAATTATTAAACAATATAGTTAGAAATTAGATTATCTTCTAAGGATAATTCCACAACTGAAAAAAAGTGTTTCACGATTCAAATATAATCTTGTTCATATGTAATAAAAAGTAAAAGGCAAAATATATTAAACTACCAAAATTGGGGGGAAAAAATTAAGAGTATTTTATGATTCAGTATCTTTTACAAAAATGTATGAATCTTTAATTTTAATTTAAAATATCAAATTGCTTTTTTAGTTTGCTTGTAATTCGAAATGAAATGGATAGTCATTTTTATATTGCTATCCTTTACATGCATTTATTTCGTTTGTTTGTTGAAATGTTTTTACTAAAAACGTGATTTTCAATCAATTAAAAATTAAAAGCTCATCACGCGCGCCACAGACGTGCATGATGTGCTATACTGCTCTGAAATACTGCTATCAATACTGCTCTGAAATTCTAATCATTTGCATATCTCATCTCCGCTAATGCATGTTGTAAGTTTCATGATATTTACATGCTTACTTCAGGACGTTGCATTTACGTTGCCCAGCAGTGTATAGGAAAATTTATACATAATTATTAAATGCAGAGAAACTGTAACTTAAAGTTACTAAAATCCCATGTTTTTAATTTTTTTTTTTTTTTTTTTTTTTTGGTAGATACAGGAAATCCACATCCATCCAGATTACGATCCAGGGCTGTTTGACGCAGACATTGCATTGATACAGCTCGATTCCCCGGTTCAACTCAACAGTAGAGTCCAACCAGTGTGCCTACCCTCAGAACAAACAACAAGGGAAAATTTGGTCTCAGGGAAAAAAGGAGTTGTGAGTAAATTTCGTTTAAATGATTGTTGTCAGGAAAGATTTCAGAAATTTTTATAATACAACGTATTGGAGAATATATGAATCTTAAATTATAGTTTACTTTCACAGCATTACTAAACCCTTTTTAAATATAATGTCAAGTAAAAATTCTCGCCATTGCTTTCAGTTTTTGTTCTTTTTCGTACCTAAGGTAAAGCAATTTAATCTAAACTCATTTATTTTATATTACTTTCACAAAAACTGTTTGAAATAATCTGTAGCCCAATTTACATAATCATCATGCATATTTAAAAATGATAGATTTTTCGCTTAAAAATAAGTTCCTCAAGAGATCCAATATGCATATATAGTTATTTATTTATTATTTATGTATTTTTTTATTAAAAGGAATATCCTCAGTTTTACAATAAAAACGAATTGAATTTGATTTACACTGAAGTATCCATCTAAATGCAAGTCTTTGAAAACAAAATAAATATAGATAGAACAGTATTTCTAACCTGAATTGTCATCTAACACATCAAAATTATTATACTTTAATAACTAATATTTATGGTCAATGAAAAGAAAGAGTGGCATTAAAACTATACATTGCTCACATAATTCAAAATAAATCGATCATGAAATATTTGTAAAATAATACAAAATATTAATACCCTTGTTAGAGTTTTAGAAAATTTTTTTTAAATCTTCAAACGTGTTATAGGAGGAAAAAATATATTCAAAAATAAAAGCTTTCTTTGATTAAACGAAAGCTTTTGTCAATCACTAAATGATTTACGAGTGAAAACTAGTTAAAAGAAGAATTTGAATGTTGCCGAAATATAAATTAAAGCAACAATTCATTTAATATAAATTAAAGCAACTGAAAGCTTTTTAATTAAAGCAACAAAAAGAACATGGCTCTGGTAATAAATATAAAATATGAAATTTGATTCTTTTATCATATTCAATGTATATAGCATCATCTCTTTTGGCTTGAACGCGTAGTTTTAAAAAATTCAACGTTTTTCCAGTGCCAGAATTTAAAACAATTTATCCCGATTTTTCAACAAAACTTTCTTTAAGGTTAGTTTGTTCACAGCTTGACAATCATTTTCCTGTAAAACAAATTACTCAGAATAGTGTAAAAGGTCTTAAACACGAACATCTGAAGTCATACGAAGAAGCTGATATTATGATATCCAAATTTATTATTATTATTATTTTTTTTTTTTTTACTTTGTTCCGAATGGACTTTAAAAGCAATTTTGTGATCACCTTCACACAAATTTCCAACCAAAACATATTCTGACAGCTCATGATATTTATGAATCTCTTCCCAGGAACATATGCACTAGTTTTAATGCTAGCACATTTTCTTCTCAGTAATTCATCATGTTGACAGTCTACAAAATTTTAAAATTTTGCCATTTTTTGGTAAAATAAAATCTGATTTGTACTTTAGCTCGTCTCATCATTTTCGCATTCAATCAAAGCTCTAGACGATTTATTTAATTTATTATGGCGGAATTCCTTAATTATATTCAAAATTTCTTGAGTATTTTGAAAAACAATAATAAAGAAATATTGTTTTATTGCAATGGTTGATTTTCCTCTTAAAATTGATCAATGGCATATTTTGTAATAGAAACTATAACTGAAAATCTACTTGAGGTGAATGAAAATAATTTCTGTTAGAAATTTTTTATAGATAAAATGAAGATAGAGCAAAAATCTCAATTTGACACACTTACTTCAAAATTGTGTCAAATAATACAAATTTATTACAAATGCCTTTATTACGCATTTGAACTTTATCCTATCATCATTGTTACTCATAACTTCACAAAACTCACTCATTCACAAGAATCAAGTTATTATGATTTATACAGGGGGAGTATAAATTATTATTTGTTTTAAATTATTATTATTATTTGTATTTAAATTATTATTATTATTATTATCATTATTTATTTGTTTTTACAAATTAAGAGGGATGATAGTACCCATCCAGACAAGCAATAATTACTTAGGGCCGCATACCACTCTACGAGGCAGAAAAGAAGAATTCCCTCCTGAACATACAACAGTGTTGGGTAAGCGAATGAATCATACCAAAAGTTTCACATTCATATTTATTGTTAAGTGAAAAGCTCACAGTAAATGCTCAAAATGCTGACCACGTGTGTCGTTGCACAGATAACTCCGGCGAAGGTATGACTGACGCACCCTCTCGAAGATTTCTGGTGTCGTGTTAATTTTGGCCGTGGCAACAATGATTCTAGCCATGATATCTTCGGCTAAATCCACAGGTTCTTCATACACTAAAGATTTCATGTGCCTCCAGAAGAAAATGTCCAGTGGGTTGAGGTCCGATGAGCGAGGAGACCAAGCCACAGATCCGTTACGTCCAATCCATCGTGGGGGGCTAGCGTTAACGAGAATTTTCGGACGATATATCCAAATAATACAGAAGCGATGAAGTTGTGCCGTTTTTAAAAAACAATGTCTACTCTGATTGGCTTCCTCCGGTAACCAATAAGAGTAAAATACTGTATCTTCTGTGCGATACGGTAAATTCGTTATAGATTCTTGATGCGTTTCTACTTTCCTCTTTTCTTCCTCTCAGAGTGGAATACAACCCTATGTTCCTATTTAATTATTACTTGTATAGATGGGTACTATCATCACTCTTAATTTCTAAAAACAAATTAGAATCATCCTGTATATATCCAACATTTGTTCTTTTCAAACTCTTTATTCTCATTTTTAATTTCTTTTTCATAATCTATAACAGAATTTTCAAAATTTCACTATTTGATACGATGAAAAAATGGTATTCAATTTCAAACTTTACCTTGTAATATTGTTTATTAAAACTATATTTACATAATGTATAATTAAAATTTCTTTAAATGGACAGGACATTTTTTATATTTCACTTATTTAATATTTTAAAGTAAGAATTTTAAAACCGCTTCCATTGGAAGAGTTCCTTAATATATATATATTGAGTAAGTAAAAGACCTAATTTTTGCATAATTTTATTTATACTAATTTTATTTAATATATCCTTAAATAAAGTTTGTAAATAACTATTAGACTGCATTCATTCCTTTTTAGGTAACAGGATGGGGTATGGATGAAAACCAAACCTATTCCGAGACATTGCAACAAGCAGTGTTACCAGTTGTGTCGAGAAGTGTGTGCGAGCAAGGATATGAAGATTCTGATCTCCCCTTGACGGTCACTGAGAACATGTACTGTGCAGGCTTTGCTAAAGGCAGAACAGATGCCTGCAGTGGGGACAGTGGGGGACCCATGGTTTTCACAGACGATTCTTCAGTGGAAAGAAAGTGGGTTTTGGAAGGGATTGTGAGCTGGGGGAGTCCTCAGGGATGTGGCAATCCAAACCAATATGGTGGCTTCACAACAGTTAGCCGATTCTTAGACTGGATCCATCTTTTCTTTTAAATCTAAGCAGATTAAAACTGAAATTTTGAATGGTGGGGAATAGAAACATAAACCTTTACCAGAATTTCTGTCCATATCTTTTTTAATAAGTGTCTTTGCTTATATCATTGAAAGTCTCATACCAAGGTTTAAGATTGTATTTTAATAAGATTTCGTGGGAAAGAGACACATGTATCAATATCATTGGATGCGTACAAGGACAACCAGATATGAAGTCACTTTTTTTCCATTTTTAATAATAAAATGAATGCCAGAAATGGTTTAAAAGGTACTAAATGTAAACATTAATTCCGATTTCATAAACATACAAGTCACATAACACAAACCAGACCTAAAACAGATTTTCTATTTTTCATTAAAAAGAAAAGAAGTATGTTCTTGGAATAGCTTTAGAAGTGATTTTGTGACTAAATGCATTACCTCATTGATTTTGCTATAAATTCTATATCTTTTGAGTTATTACCAAATGTTTGAATTTCACAGTCAAACAAGTTCTTGCATAAAGTTAAAAGAAACGGGGATTTTTCTCCATTGGAAATAATTTTTCTGACTAATGTCTTTGTTTAAATCAGTAAATTTTGCTTACATAATAAATTTTTCCATGAGAAGTTTTTTTTTTTTTTTTTTTTTTTTTTTTTTTTTTCCCATGCACCAAACAATATTTGCCATACATAAGGCGAACCAATTTTCTCCTACATGAAGCTTACTTCCCAAAAAATAAATTTTATAGTAAAATAAATATTTACAATAACTTCAGGGCTGCATTTTATTATTAATTAATTTTAATATAAAGTTATTTGTCGAGTTTCAACCAAATGTAATTATCACGCCTTTTCCAGAATTTCTAATTTTTTTTTTTTTTTATCTACATTATTTAGTGCTAAGTGTCATGTCCCATGTTCATAAGTTTTCCTGAAAGAGTGTTACACATACGTACCAATTCATTAGCAATCCCCCTCCCTAGAATACAAAGCCTGCTTCATGACGTCACAGTTGATGGGAATAGTTCTTAAGACTGCTACGAGCGAACTTTGAAAAATATATATTTATTAAGAATTCGTCAAATACTATGTCTGAATATTATTTTGTGTGTTAGATATTCACCAAAACAAATTTGCTATTTATAGATAAATCTGTAGGTAGAATTTAAGTTTTCTACATAAGCATTTCATACTACTATCATTATGAGAAGTCATTTGATTGTAACATGTGTAACAAGCTCATGTAAAATGTGTACCCTTTTAATGATTTACAATAATTATTATAAATTAAAAAACTTTTAATTCTTGTTTTATGGAATGAGTAATGTGACAAATATAATGGTTTCAATAATTTGTATAATACATTTATTATCAACTTAAGTATTCTACAATAACAAATTGCAAAATTTTGTTATTTATATATAATATTAGGAAGTTTAAACAATAAATTCATACACTAGAGTGTAATAAAGCAAAATAATCTAATTGAGTTCATTTGCTAAGTAGTAAAAAATCATTACATGGAAAAATGAAAACAACACAAGTAAGCAAAATATTTTTTATTAATTTTTAATAATATATGCAGAAGGAAAAAACAAAAAGTAATTTATTGGTTGTTTTTTTTAAACTTTATTACAACTTTAGAATATTAACTTAATTATATACTTATAATTGACAAACATCAAATATCACTATTAAAAAGAGTAATATTTTTTTTTCTGGTACATGGTGTAAAATTAGCATTGTAATAATCATTACACATGGTAAAAAAATTTTTAGAATTGTACAATTAACTTCTACACGTTTTTATCACTTAACAATTTATAAAAAGAAAATAAATTATATTAACTCAATTGAACGTTTTAACTAGAAAATTTAAAGCAATTTATTCAATAATACTGATGTGAAATAAATAGTCTTTAAATTATTAATGTCATTTGAATTGTTCAGGGAAAATGAAATCATTAAAATTAATCAGAAAATGAATTAAGAATTACGAGTAATATATAGGTAATGCAAGATTTTTTAAACAAGAGTATCTTTATCAAATTAACATGGCATCATATATTTAGTTTTCATAAATAACATATTATATTAACATAAGCATAAACACTGCCTGGCTATTATTTTACCCCCAACACAGATATACATACACGTTATAGTGGGGATGTCTAGGGTTTTATAGAATGAGAGCTGCAAGTTGATTAACAAAGCTATTAAATGAATTTAAGATTTAGTTTACAGGAGCGTCCTTTACAACATCCTGGCTGACCCCCCACCTGTGAGCAATGTCGGGGTAAATGAGTGGGCACTAGTGGTGGCGCTGCTGTCTAAGGAGTATATAACACTCTTCCATCCTGATGGGGTCGTTCCCCGACCAGTTTTCTAAGTACATTAAAATATAAAATCAAGGCAATTAAAGTTCAATTGTTCTTGTATGGCTGAAAAGATAAAAGTCAATAGTTTTTTTTAAAGTACTTTAGGAATTGTCCTATGGTTTCATTAAATCTCTGCAGTTGTGAAAGTCAGGTTCGGGCCTTAGTATCTGCCTATCTTCTTGACATCATATTTGTTTTTACACCGGACTTTCATGATTTCGTAGGAGCCGAAAAATTTTTAGGTGCAGTTTCATTCCTACACCAAATTGAGTTTTTTTTAAGCGATTTTGTCTCCTATGTTATATTTCTTTGCTTCTTTTCGCTGTTAGTTGCATTGTTTTTTACTTTGTTCTTGTAACTTTAAAATGCTTGACTTGGCGTCTTCTCTCATTTACTACTTATTCTGTAGTGCCGATTGGTAATTTTCTTTTTCCAGAAGTTCTTTGATGTCATTCTTATTTTTAATTTTGATGCCTGTTAAAAACACAAGTGGTATAAATTTAGTTGCTGTTGATAATTCGTTGTAGTGATGATGTGTGCTTGCACTATTGATTAGGACTTTCAAGTGTTAGTTTTGTTAAAACTGATATTAATGTTCCTTGAATTCTTTCAACTTGTCCATTGCCACGTGGTACTCCTGTAGTGATTAAAATGATTTCGATATCTTCCTCCTTGCAATATTTTTGAAACTCTATTGAAGTAAAAATTGGTTTTTTATCACAAATTATTCGTCGTGGGTTTCCCAAAGTTACTTGTTGTAGTTTTAATTTTTCTAAGGCATCATGTGCTGAAGCAGATTTGACTGGATAAATCCAAACAAATTTTATGAAAGCATCTACTATTGTAAAGATGTGTTTGTAATTTTTGTTGGTGGATGGGAATAATCCTTGGAAATCTATGTGTCAAGCTATAAGTCTCCTTTTGGTATTGGATGTAGAAATCCTTGTTTTCCACGTTTCTTTGTCCAAGAAGAGAGACCATCGAATTATTTTGGGTGGTAAGTCTTTTTTAGACATTGTTTTTTGGAAAGCTGACAGTCTGCGTAAATTTGGAATTTTGTGCCAACGAAGTAGTATCGAAATTATTTCAATATGCAGCGACTATCTCTATGACTTCTTGTTCACGACTAGAGTATTTCTCTTCTTGTGTAGATGTTTTTCTGCTTACATAGTTTATTGGATGGAAATTATTGTGAGAGTCCATTTAAAAGAGTATGACGCCGAATCCTATCAAACTGGCATCGGAGTGTATTTGCAAAGGGGCGTTTTGCTGAAAAAGATGCAGTACAGGTTCTGATGACAGGATTTGTTTCAAAGTTAGGAAAGTTTGTTTTTGCTCAGGACCAAATGTAAATGGAGCTTTGTTTTGTAAAAGATCACCCAAAGGCTTTGCGATTATTGCATAGTATTTAATTAAGTTTCGGATGTAATCAGATCGTCTTAAGAAAGATTGAAAGTGGTGATTTGTTTTAGGCTCAAAAAATTCAGGACTGCGTTTGTTTTAATTATTGAGGGACGAGTGATTCCTGGCGCGATTATATGACCAAGAAAATTTATCTTACGTTGCAGAAAATTACACTTTTTAAAGCTGAACTCTAATTCATAGTTAGAAGCAGCTTGGAACACTTTGAAATTCCTTCTATTCTTCATTATCCCATCAAAAACGAAGAATTCAAACTTTGAATTCTTCGTTTTTGATGGGATAATGGAGACATCCATGTAAATAAAAACAGTATTGTCTTTAATGAGTTCTTTGAAGACAGTTTGAACGTATTTTTGAAATAATTGGGGAGAATTTCATAAACCAAAGGGAACTTTAATGAATTCCTATTGTCCGTTGTGTGTTATGAAGCAGATGTATTTACGACTATCAGGTTCAACTGATAAATGGAAAAAACTTGACTTGAGATAGAGAGTTGAAAAAAAAATTGCTCCTTGTATCAAAAATGTCTTCGATGAGGGGCAGGGGAAATCTTTGAATTAAGAGCACGGAAACCAAAAGTCTTATATTGTCTTTTTTCTTAACTAACACCAATGGTTCGGTGAAATCTGAATTAAACTCACAAATGACACCATCTTTTAGACATTCTTCTCAATCTGCTTTTCTACTATATTTTTCTTCTATTTGTCCTAATTTTCTAAATAGAAATGCGATAGGTTTGTCATCGGGTTAGAATCATTTTCATACGTAAGTTAGTATCTTTAATTTTTATTCGATTTGAAAATATTATAACAATAAGATTAACAATTTGTTCCAATTCGATAGGATTTAACAATTTGCTCTACTAGAGTTTGCGCGTATAAACGTTTAAAATGTGTGATAAATTCGAAATTTATTAATTCGATAATTTTCGAAAAATGAGCATTCGGTTGCTTCATTTAAATGATCGCTTCTGTTTTGAGAACAAGTGTCTATTTACATCAGGAGTATTACACCACGTGATATAGAGTTGATGATGTCACTTCTCTATGTGGTGATATATAATAGTTTGGCATCGCCTTCGCGATCGGAGACTAAATTGTGAGCCTAAGTTTCGGTTTTATATTCATCGGATAATCATGTGGGTTTTTTTTTTTTTTTAATTATTAGGAGAGTTCTTATCAATTTGAATGCGCTGACCTTCGACCCGTTAAGTAACGCTTTCATCAGATCTATTTTGAGAATCTAGCCGTGAGTGACGCGAATATAAGGAAAAAGACTAATTTCACATTCATTTTTGCCTATTGTATTCAAATTGTTTAAATCAGAGGAGCGTTGCTTCATGTTATGCAGAATGCATAAAAGGGGAAATCATTTTTGGAATGAGTGGGAGATGGATTTTCTTTTTCGATTCTGATATACTCTTTTTTTAAATCATCAAAAACATTAGGAGGTATTATTAAATCGCAGGAAAGATTATGGCATATGGCTGCTGTTACCGTTATAGGATTTTCTTGAAAATTTGGAAGGGCTAATTTTATTTTTACCAGTTGCGCTTGAATTAGTCATTGGAATATTTTTCCGATAAATGCTTTTGTTTGCGAGTACTCTAAATACCAAGTAATATGCATGTATTTTAAAATGTTTTGTTGGAACAGTTTTCATGAGTGACCTACACATGTTAATACATTAAATTTGGTCGCACATAAGACTGACCAGATATGAAGCAGCTTTTCTATAAAAATTTATTTCTTATAACATAAATATCTGGAATAGCTTTAAGGGTACATTTTATACTAAATTCGCACATTAATTTTAATACAAATATTTATTGAGTTATAGCCTAATGTTTGCTTGCATACATTTTTAAGTCTTTTAAAAGCAAACAAGGCTATTCTTCAATATATATAAAAAAGAAATCTACAATATCTTTAGGGGCGCGTTCTTACTCAGTGCATCCATTAATTTTAAAATAAGTAGGATATGCAAAGTACAGTCAGATATTTAATTTCTTAATAGTTCCGTGTCAGGGTATGTATAAGGAAGAAGAGAAACACATGACCTTTGCAGAGATTCTGTCTATAGGAAATATTTCATAAAGACAATTTACGAATTCTTATGAATATATTTAAATAAGTTTTCTTGGGAGGGAGGTTTACATGAGACACTAACATCCCAATACATCAGTGCGCATAAAGATTGTAAAACATTTTTTCACAAAATTTTAAAAAGTATAGTTTTGAGGGTGCTCTTTTTGTACTAGATGTACTTATTAATATTTATATAAAATATTTATAAAGTTAGAGGCGATTGTTTTAATTTCAAAATAGTGTAAATTTCTAATTTCAATGTTATATAAGTTAAACCAGACATGAAGGAGTTTTTTCTCAGAAAATTTATAATACATACTTAGAATAGCTTCAGAGATACTTTTAGTAATAAATGTAATCGTTAATCTCAATATACTTTAAGTCAAATGTTGGAATTTTATATTCACGCAAATTTCAAGTTTTGTGCATGAGCATAACAATATTATCAAACAACAATACAATGGAAATTAACTTTAAAAGGACACATGATTTCATTTATTACATATTTTTATTCGTTTTTTTAAAGTATTGTACAATGAGAATTGAAAAGTCATTCGTCATTGAAAAATTACTTTCGCATATAATTGAACAAATGCAATTACATGCTATTACAAAATTGTAATAGCATGTATGTAATAGCAAAATGCTATTACAAAATTGTTATGATTGATACAAAAATGAATAGTTTTACCAAAGAAGTAGTTATAAAATATTAAAACAATAACTATCTTGATATTGAAAAATCATACATAAAAAACAAACTAAAATTTTGTTTTTGTATTTGGAATTCATTAAATTTAAAATTTTCATTTCAACCAAAGAAATTTTATTTCTAATTTTACAAGTAATTTTTCTAAGAGGGACAGGGGCTTTTGAAAGTCCCTAATAAAAATACTAGTTACAAAAAATAAGACTGCATTTAAATAAATGAATTTTTATTCTCCAGATTCTGTTCTTCTGTACCAAAATCGAGCTCTAAAGTCATCACTACAAGTTACAAAAGCAGGGCTTGCAGGTGAATGAACAATATAACGAACAGTATTGTTGTGACCTGTCAATGAAATGTATAACATTAGTTAACATAATATCTTACAGAAATTTTTTTAAAGTAAGAAATCATAAAATTTAAATAAGTTAATCAGTTGAAAACATTAGAGATTCAAGTATATAAAAATATTTTTGAATGATGCTATGAATAAAAAAACAACTTGAGGATGCAAAATAATTTCTCGTACGTAATTGAAGAAATTAAATTTTCACTTGGCTAAATTATCAGGCATTAATTAATTTTATATGAAAAGTTTTAATAATTCAGGCAAAAAAAATTTCACTTTTAGGTAGAAATTATATTGATTTCATGTAGTATTCTAACCAAAACATGCATTTTCAATTTTATGAAGGAATTTATTTAATCAGATTTATAGAATTTCAATTACTAAATAATCTCTCCAAACTTGAAATTTCAAGCAAAATAAAAGTTGAAATTTCTAAAAACAACATAAAATTCAAATGACCAAATATATATTTTTTAATGTTTGACAAAATAACAAAATAAATCATTAAAATCTAGAAAATAAAAAATTTAATTATTAAAATCTTAACAATATTAAATTTGAAATTTTTAAATGTAAAAATTAGAGAATCATAAAAATCACATCACTTACAATAAATAAGTTAATACACAAAATAGTACTAACATTTTTAAAGTGTTTCAAATTAAGCAAAAAGACATAATTGAAAGAGGAAATAAACTTAATGCAGACAATTTGTTTATTTTTCTTTTCTTAAATTTTAAAATAAATTTAAAGCAAATAGTATGCTTCTTTTGAATCTAACAAATTTAATTCATTTCTTTTCATGATGAAAACTATGAAAAATGCAAGTCAAACAAAAGTATTTTCAACTTGCATTATTTAATTATTGATATTGATAGATAAAAATTAAAATTTTATGATTTTATAAGTATTAAATAGATTTTTTGTTATAAAAATAAAAACATTTAAATAAAACTATAGCTCTACGCAATTTATGCTAGACACATAAAAATTACATAATGGCAACTATTTATTTTTTATTATTAATACAAATATAAAATTTGCATCATTAGAAAAAAGAAAACTCAAGTTAAAACACAATTATAACTACTCATACAAAATTACTTACACAAAACAAAAAGTCCAAATTGTTTCCTATAAATATTTTTGTAAAAACAAGTGTTTTCTAACATTTACTAACTTACTGAATAAATCTCCTCACAGCAATATCATTTTTTAATTAAGTTAATACTGATGAATTAAATCAAATTCATATATAATTGAAATTTTATCATAAAATTCTCGATTTTTTTACTGTCTTGAAATATTATCTCTGCTGAAACACAAAAAATTATCAAAAAAATTAAGTTTAAATTATAAATGGACAATTAAATAGACTGTATAATTGTATCACACATCTGTCCTAAGTTCTCAAATAATAGCTATTTAGATTCAATTTCATCTCCTTAATAAGTAATTTTAGCAACAAAATGAAACTTCATTAAAAGAAAAAGAGACTAATGCACTATATGGTAATAAATCATTTAAAATTGTTAACACTTTATAGATATTTGGATATTTTCAAAAAAATATTGCACTTGAAACATTTAATATTTTTTGTTATCTTATGATTATTATTATTATTATATGTAGAACACATAGTAAAAAATAGGGGAAATGAAAACAGATTGTAAAATCTATATAATTAAATCAAATTTAGGATAGTATTATTTTTATAAAAGTGAAATATATTCAAAGAATGAAATATATAAGATAAATGTACATGAATTTGCTCTAAATTTTCTTTGCTTGCTCATAACAGTTTATTTTGTAAACTAAAAATAAAGCAGATAATTAAACTGCAAGATTATTTCTTTACTTTGTGAACTTATTTGCGAAGAAAAAATCCACTTGTAACATAATTTTTTACCTATTTCAAATCTTAGATAAAAACTAAGACATTTTTAGTTAAAATTTTTTTTTTCCTCAGAAAAATTCTGTTTTTAAAAAACATAAAAAAAAAATAATTAGCAAAGTAATTATAAATATTATATATTTAAAACAGAACTTAAGAAGGCTGTAATTTTAAAAATATAATGTACATAAAATCAAATCATGAAAATCTAATTAATTTTTTCTTGATTTAAAAAAATTCTCCTCATAAAAATATTATAAAGAGAATTTAAATCAAGATAAATATATTTCTGTAATACTGCAATTACCTTATTTAAAAATAATAATACAAATCTACCAGGTATTTTTAATTATATAAAAAATTAATGTGAAAATATGTCCCATATGTTAAAATATCAAATTAATGTGAAAATATGCCACACATGTTAATTATGTTAAAATATCGAAATAATTAAGTAGAAAGCTGTTAATCTCTATACTAAGTATCTGTGGGCAGTTGCCTTATTACCTATACCCACAATTAGGTTAATTGTCAAAGAATTATAACTAAGTATTAAATCATTAAATTTTAATGCTTCAAAAGAAATGCTAACTATTGGTTTAAGTATCTATAAAGTATTTTGTTTCATTAATAGAACCTAATAGATTAGAAACTAATAGTATATCAATAATTAGACTTAAATAATAGCAAATTTAGTTTACTGATATCAAACATAAAATAACTACACAATATAAATTTAATTTAAAATTTGAAAACAGATAAAATAAAAATATTTCAATTAAATAATTCTTTGTCAGTAATAACAAAAATAAGTTAACTATAATACCAAAGATATTAAGCATTTAACCAAAACTATTCGACACTGGGATTATATGAACGTCACCAACAACTTTTATTTTCTGAACCTGCTGCTTTTAAGCAACTAGAATATGACCCCTTTGACAAACTGGCATACGTATATAATTAACAGCAGTTTAAAAAAAGCAAATTAATCATTCAATTTGAATATAGCAATGCCAGATTGGCAAAATAATAAAGTTCTAAGTGTAATAAAATTTAAAAAAATGATATAGAAGTATGCCAGTAAAGCATATCAGAAGAACGAATTTAAAGGAAATAACATTAATTATATAGAACAGTACTAAACTAACAACTTAAAAACACTGGATACATAAATTTAGTTTGCAATGGGGTAACAAAAAGCCATAACATACCTAAAGATAAGAGGCGCTGTCGTTCAGCATTTCTTGCATCCCAGTTACAAAGACTAGTTGTCTTCTCATCAGGAAATAAAACTTAAAGGGGAAAAAAAGAATTTTTAAAAATGATTCAATAAAATCAGGGTACATTATTCATTTCTTTATAATATATAAGGGTTTAGAGTATTATAAACTAATTTTTGTTATTTAACCTACACACTGATTTTAATTCTTTTTTAAAGTTTAAGCTATTTTATAGTTTTCAAATTGATACAAAATGCATATAATTTGTTATTCATTTGTAGTGAGTTTTATATAGAGCAAACTAATTAATAATAGATTTAAGATAATTGATTTTACTTTTTTTAATTTGACATTAAGAAATTAAAACTAGAAGACACAGAATGTAGAGGTACATACAAAATCACATATATGTATACATATTGTGATATTCCAATGATCTTATCTACTCTATGATACTTAAATGACACAAAACACATTGCTTAAGACATCACATTTATTATACACTAAACAGAAACATTAATTTAGATGTTTCAAATATATTTAGAAGTATTCATTTTACATCTACCAGGAATAAAACTTCCATAATCTCTTGTCATCAAACCAATTATCTCCTCACTTGAACATGAATCACACACGTGTGTGATTCTGTCTCAGTGTATTTGTTCTTGGTTACAGTTAATTGTCTGGTTTTCCCATCTTCCCTCCATTTTTCATTGCTGGACTCTTTTCTGCATATGAAACAATGAAGAACTGAGGAAAAAGAAAATGTCTCCAATATCAATGTTTCACTTACCTTCTCTCATCATTCCATTAACAACCAAATAAAACAAAAATTTTAAATATAATTAAATGATTACTTATTTGCCTACTTGCTTTAGCTTACATTTTTTCTTTACTTATTCTATTTTAATGGAAAAGTAACTCATATCCTAATACTGCTATTTATAATTTTTAAAATATCTCAATTAATTAAAAAATTTATATTATGTTTGTTACACAACAATAGTACCATATTTTCCTATAGATAATTCACAGTGGCATATTATTATCAAGAACTTTTTTTGGAGTAAAACTCATATAATCTGTGGCAAATTTTTAGTGAACAATCGAAAATATATATACTGCTCGTAATGTGGTGTCACATAAAATAAAAAATACACGCTATAATTAAAAATATAATATGTACCAAAAAAAAATTAGTGAAAATGATCTTTTTCGTAAAGTGTAATTAACTGAGATGAAAGCCTGAGATCAGACAATAGCGATCCTAGAAGATTCTAATGAAAATCGATTAGTTATTTTAAATTCAGCTTAGGCATATTTTAAAAGTAAATTTTTGTTTTGTTAATAATTAAATGAAAAATAATGGATCATTTTCAAACTGCTAATTGGATACATTTTACTTTTGGACCACACATGCTTCGTTTTTCCCCTTAGATTAACACATTTGCTGCCATTTTTTATAGTTTTCAGTTTAAGATCTTCCTTATAAATTTTAGTTCAAAATCTACTACGTAATTTGTACACTTTCACTTCCACATGACAATATGTGAAATGATGATAACCAATAGCAGTGGAAGTACTTTCCTAGAAACAAAATTCATTCTCAAATGTAATTGGACAAAACTGCTTAAGCTGAAGTTAGTTAGCTGAGTCAAGGCATAAATATGCCATTTCTTCAAAACTTTAATGTTTTGTGATGGAGAATGTATTTTATTAGATTATATGTAGTGGCATATAATACCCAAAATGAAATTCGAAACTTTTTTAACATATAAGCAGATAATATACAAGAAAATATAATACAATTCAAGAGAATCAAAATCAGTAATAATAAAAAAATTTAAAACTATGCATACTAATAAACAAATTAAATTATACAATTTGCATAGTATTAATTATAAATTTTACATCATAAAACATTTTCTTTTCCTTACAGGATTCATAATGAAAATATAATTATTTAATCACCCTAATAAACTGCTGATAAAGCATCTTCTTTTTCTGTTTGCATAACAGCCCAGTATGGTACAAGGCCCTCTCAAGAACTTGTTTCTATTCCACTTTTTTCTTAGAGATGATTGGCCAATTCTTTACCTTCGATGTTTGATAGTCATTAGTAATGCATTCTGTCACTCTTAATTTAGGTCTGCTCTTTGCTCTGGTTCTTATTTATTATTTTTTTTATAATTTTTTAGATAAGGCATCTACACTAACATTATTATTATTGTATTTATGTCATTGTGACCTGATAGCAAGAGAGAGCCAATGACCACCTCTGTAAACCGGCATTCTTTTCCTCCAAGCTTTTTCAGAGGATTGTGATTTGTGAATAAATTTATGGAAGTTCTGTAAAGTTCATACATCAAACTTACCTAAATCGCAGATAATGGCATATGCTTCTCTCTCAATAATACTCCTTTAAGTCTGTTAAAGTCAATTTCTGACTGACATGGTAATATTTTTAAAATTTTCGTAGGTGTTTCCTTGCATTAGGAATGCTCCAAACCAGTTACTGAAGCATCTGTGTGGAGTTCAAATTGCTTATTTATATCAGGTGTTGACAATGGTGAAACAATACAAATTGTCTTTCAATGTGATGGAAACCTTTTCTCTCTCTCCAGATTAAGAGACACCAATTAGTACAGTTTTTCTGGTTGTCTGTTCAAGGCTTTGGTGATGTTTGCATAATGAGGTACAGATTAAATAGTTGAACAGCCCTAATATTGATCTTAAAGACTTTGTTCTGTGACTTCAAGTTTTCGAGTGCTGCAATTGTATCAGGATTGGGTCCATGTTCTCAAGATCCAACCACCTAACCCAACTATTTTACCTTTGATCTTGCAAATGCACATTTTGCTAAATTTATTGTAAAATTGTTTATTTCAAGATTTCTAAAATATTTCTCTCTTATATGGTTCAAATGTTCATCCTAACAAGATGAATAAATTATATCATCCAAGAAACTTTTTACAAAGTCACTATAGGGTCTTAGTATCTGATTCCTTATTCCCTGAAAAATAGCTGGAGCACCAGCAAGTCCAAATTTCAAAATTTTTCCTTAATACAGTCCCTAAGATGAAACAAAATTGGTAGGCTCTTGACTACCTTGATCCAATGGAATTTTCTTATAATCCTTGAGGATGCTTCGCATTGTTAAAAACTTTGCAGCACCACCTTATTTGAAATGTAATTCTTCTGAAGTTTACATTAGAAATGGAGCTATTTTAGATTCAGAGTTCAGTCCACAATAATCTAATAAACTAATGGTTTCTTTGCAACACATACAAAATGATAAAAAATATATATATGAAAAAGATGATTCTATCAAATCCTTGTTCAATAGTTCATTTATTTGATTTTCCACTAGAGGTTTTTAAAGATTCTATTCTGCTTCCTATCAATTCCAAATTTTAATGTTTTTTATGAGGTGGAACCTTAGCTCATTTCAACTCACCATTAAATATAACACTTTAAGTGTTACAAGCTATGAAATGTTGAGTTTTCTGTTTCAAAGCTAAGTTTATCTATTCAGTCTTTCTTCTAGTTACTTCCATATCTCCTCTCTTTACTTCTACACATCTTCCTAAGGATACAGGTTGAACTTCCTCAAAATCTTCATCAGTTTCATAAATAATCCCCACAGTATTAATCGGCTGGATATATTTCCTCTGCTTATTCTGATGTAGATGATACATGCTTCCATCAGGTAATTTTATGGAAAAGATTTCTATTCTACAATTTCACCTAAATCTTTCCACCTAGAACAAAGTTTGTAAGTTGCGTCTAGAATTAATACTATAACTTTATCACCAATGGATAATTCCTCAGATTTTTATCTTAAATTATGATAATGTAATTATTTTTTCTGTTGATTTTTGGCATGTTCATATGTATATTCCACCACATTTTGCAAATGGTTTTGAACCTTTTTTTAAAATAATCAATGATTGATTCACCAATGCCTAAAGGGAAAACTTCATTTTCCTATGTATGGTTTTAAAATAGCTAAAGGTATTGGGAATGATCAAGAAATAATAAATACCATGAGACCCCATAGTAACACTTGGTACTTCACGTAATAATAGGAAGTACCAAGTGTTACTATGGGGTCTCATTATAATAGGAAAGGTAATTGCTTGTCCCATCCTCTACATTGTGATCTTATAACATCATGTAACATTGACTTCAATGTGCCCATCCATCTTTTAATCAATTCATTTATCTATGGGTAACCTACTGTAGGGAATTTTGGTACAATCCCTATTCTTTTGAGAAATTCCTAAGTTAACTTGGCAACAAAATATTTTCCATTATTCATAGCAATGATTATAGCAAATTTTCATGAAGGCTCACAAGTCTTTTGGCTGTCATAGATTTGATATGGATTGCTTCCAGCCATTGACTGTGCTGATATATAACACACATCACTAATTTCTTTCAGAAGATTTAAATTCAATAAGTTCTAAAATATCATTCTTTTTTAGACAATGACTTCTGAATTGCTAGTATATAATTTATCGCTCTCTTTTCATTCTAAAACACACATTTTAGTTTTGTGCTCATATTTTTTTTTCTTCTATTTCATGTTGCCTTTCACTCTCAGAAGCTTTGGCTTTCTCTCTCCTCACCGGATCACAAATTATGGTGTTTATTACTTCTCAAACAAGTGATTCTTCATATTGTTTAGATTGTATAATCACATTTTTCTAATTTATTATTTTAGCATCCAAATGGATTTGTTCCCTTGACTCAATTGCAAACATTAATAGATCCTCCTTTTGAGCTTTAACCAAGAATGCAAAATCTATTTTAACAATTTAATGTTATTACAAATTACCAAATTTCAAATTATCAACCTACATTAAAAATCAAAAACATCTCAGAAAACCATTTTCATTTGTTGAACCAACAAATATTTTCATTTTCTCAATGCACTATAAAATAACCCTTAAAACAATTTATTAAACACTGAGAATTTAATTTCGATTTTAATTTCAACATACTACAACTCTTTCTAAATTTCAGTTAAATAATACATATTCATGAATGAAAACAATTCAGAAACTAACTAAAAGAATATAAGTATACAAGTCAAAATCCTAGCTTAAATAATCCAAATTAAATAAATCATTTTCAAAGAAATTCATTAAGTATAACAACTTTACATCAAAAATAAAATATTAAATTATTTTTAATAATATGCCTTAATGCAAATATCCCTCTTTGCATATTACATTTTACCGTAAAATAATAATAAGAGTTACCAAAACAAAAAGTATTATATAACATTAGAAGCACTTTTAAAATATAAAATAATTCGAAATTTCATTTCTTAAAATATTTCACTTTTGTTTCTGATTCAAAATTATATATCTAACTTTAGCTGCTTTACATAAATATTAAACAAAACTATAGAAAAAATTAAGATTAATTATAATATAATCAAATTTCAAATATTTTATTAAAAAGCGTTTAACTTTCTGGAAATTTTTTAATTCAACCTTATATCATTTAAATTAACACCATAACAAAATGATTAATGAAAATTCTAAGAAAAATATTTATATCATATCACATTTAAACTAAAAATAAGTTTCATAGTTTTTTTTTTTTAAACAAGTCAACAGTTTTTAAAATAATTCCCATAAATTAAAAAAGGCACAATTATTAATATCATTTTTCAAATATATTTTTGCATTAAGAAATTCTGAAAATATTTATTCTAAATTAGATATAAATACTGGTTACAAAAAAATAAAATTTTTTGAATATTAATGAAAAAATATCAAATAATCAATGATATGAAAATGGTTTAAAAACATTCTCAAATAATTTCTCAATTAACATAAGCACAACATACATTTTTTTTTTTTTTTTGTTACTTCAAATATTTAAATAACTTCTATTAACTTATTACAGTATATATTAAGCAAACATTTAAAAACAAAATTCTAAAAAAAGTCTCCTTAATTCATGCAAAAATAAAACAAATATTGGCTCTTAATGAAATATGAGAGATATTTAAAGTTTACTGACTCACTGTTTTGTAGATGACTTATTTTATTTGTAACTAGACAAAATTATTTCATGTTCTAGGTGAATCCTAATGATTAACACCACTGAGAAGTTCAAATGATCCTGTTTTCTCCAGGATTCTTAAATAATGCAAAACATATAATTTCAAGGTGTTACATTTATTATACACTAAACATAAATATTAAGGCAGACATTTTCAGTACAATTAAAAGTAATAATTTCACACTGGAAACAGAACTTCCACTACTCCTCATCCTCAATCAAATCAATACCTCTCCTAACTCAAACACAAATAATGTGTGAGCATGCTTTTCTGTCCCAGTGTCTAGCAGGGGGGGGGATTTCTTATTAACAGTTAATTTTCATGTGGTTTTCACACATGTATAATCATCTTGGTTTTTACACATACCACAAACTTTAACGAAATAAAATTTAGCTTCATTCAATGTATTAACTTAACAGTAAAAGTATTGAAACATATATTAATAATTCCATGAAATAAAAACATACCATAATCTTCAGTGTGATTAAACACTGCTTGACTACGATGGATCTGTTTTCCAGTTGATCCTGCCCCAGTATATGCTATAAGGCAACGAGCCATCGATAATTCCCACAGTTTCACTAAAGAATCTTTGCCGCTGCTCAGAAGATACTAAAGTAAAAATATATTTCTACCATCAATTATTTAAGAAAAAATAGAAAATTTATGAATTTGATTATCAGATTTAATAAATTTAATTTAGAAAATTTGCAATATCAGAAATTCCTAAAACATTACAAAATTTTTAAATGAATCCTAAAACTCTTTTCCTAGATGGAAACAATAATTTTTAGAAAAGTATATGATAAAGAAAATTTAACAAAATATTAAAGAGCACTTTAATTTCCATATTTTAGATTAAAAGAACTATAATATACATTTTATAGCAAGCAACTTTAATAACACTGGTTTGTTTTTTTAATTGTAATATACTTTTGGAAATTATTTAAACAAATGTCAAACATATAATAAACTATACATATTTACTTTCTTGTTATGTGTATTTTAAATAAAAGATTGATAATTAATTTATAAAAATTTATCAAATATATTTCTTCATTACTCATAATACTTTTGTAATCACATTTTAACATTAAATGAAAATAAAAAATAAAGGTTTAGTAGACAGGGTTATGCATCCATTTTTGATTATGAACAGTTTTGACTTAGAATATATTTTGAAAGTACTTTGTGATTTAAAAATTAATTTAAAGAAAAAATGAAAATAATTCCTTTCATGATAAAATAGTTTTACTCAATATTGTAGAGCTTACATGAAGCTTTATTATGATATAATTATAATAGACTACAAAGAAATTAAAAATTTTTGATTGATACTTGGTTGATATATTTTCTGATAGTACTGATTATTAAAATTTTAAAATGTTCATTGGAGCTTAAATAAATTTTACTGCATATCAAATATTTGATAAATTTAGAATTTTTTGTTTTGTTTATTGTTTGTTTTGTGTAGTTCAAAAAATATCTCTCAAATAAGGCAATTTTGTTGCAAATAAATTACAATAAAAATTTCTCATACTTTTAATTTTACTTATAAAAAAAAAAAACAAAATAAAAACATTCAATAAAAAATTTCATTGATTTCTCTTTCATTATTCAAATAAAGATGTCACTAATTAAAATATTATATTTCTTGATTAATTGTATATCCTAAGTTTTAAAATCTGATTACCAAGAATGTTTGCTACAAAAGAATACTTTCTATGTCTGAAAAAACATTCTTCACTTTCTCTCCTTTTTCATTTTATAATTTTACAAAAAATTATAAAGGGAAATATTTCAAAATTACCTTAGAATTTCTAGAAAATTGTACAGAGCACACTTCGCTACCTTCATGAGCTCCAGGGAATGTATTGAAACACCTATTGCTAACTCCATCCCATAGCTTTATATCACCATCTTTTGAGCAGCTAGCATACATGTTGGCATTTGGACTGTACTTAATCTAATATCAAATACATCCATATATAAACCATTCATAAAATGTATTATTATAAAATAATAAATGAAAACAAACAAAAAATAATAATGCATATTCAGATTTTTTTTATATCTTATACAAGTTAAAAATATAAACATCTTTAATACATAACTTAGTATTCCGATACAATTCCCCTCCCCTCAGAGGCTTGACAGCCCTGGATTTTTCAAGAATTTTTTTCCAGGCTCTCTCTTTCTGACCATGGTCTTCGAATTGATTAATCTTCAATAGCATGAAAAGCGTAGTATAAGAGCTAGGGCCAGGACTCAGATGAGTCCTGGCCCTAGCTCTTGTTCCAGATGGCTTGGACAAGAGTATTTTCTTTGTTGAAAGTTACTAGTTAAGTCTAATAAGTTATCAGCCCATTTAATTCTTTGAATTTTTATGAATTCGGATTATCTAAAGGCACAATAGAATTCTAAATTTCAGCGTCTGCGCTATAAGACTATATATCCCCCAAAATAGCTTAGTATCCACACTCTAAGAGCATTTTCTTTTTCTTTTTTTTTCTTTTTTTTGTGTCATTGTCTAAATTTCTGGAGTATGTTAGTATAGCTCTGATTAGACAGATATAACTTAATAACTGAGTCTTCTTTTGAATTAGGTTTAACTTTAGATGCTTCTTTCCATAAATGCATCTGTTGGCATCCTTGATTCACCTCTGAATTTCAGATGTGATGTTGTGATTGAGGTTACATGTTGTCAGATGTTAACTTCAGAGCCCAGATATGTAAAGCTATCAACTTTTTCAAATTTTTATGTACCAATTTGAAAGGAATAGTAAAGTCTATTACCTTAATGCACTGCATGTATTTATCTTTTCTTATTGACTGTAAGATGCATCTTACCTGCTTCCTTTTCCAGGATTAGAAAAGTCTGTTTCAAATCAGCAGTAGTCCACACAATACCAATATCATCAGCAAATACTTATAATCAATAACAAGGGAAATATATTTCCTCTACTGTTGATTTTTGAGTCATGAATGACCTTTTATAATGTTTATTGAAAGGTAAGTATGCCAGAGCCTCACCCTATCTTATTTCATTTCCAATGGTTCTGAAAAATCACTCAGAATTTTAACTAATAGCATATTGTAAGGATAATGAGTCTTACACGCTTGTCAAAAACATTAAACTCTCATTCAGATATAACTAGTCTTTAAAAGAAGGGTTAGACAAGATCTACGTTAATGATTTGAAACCAAATTCAATACTTTTAGTTTTTAAATATTTTACTTACATATAAATTATATCTCATCACATTACTTTTAATTGAAAAATAAAACAGTTTTCATAATAATGCATAATTCCGCAAAACATTGCAACTTTATAAGTCAATTCAAGCGAAATAGATTATATACAAGAAAAGATTTTAGAAAAATTATGAAATTTCAATTACCAAGCAGATTTTATGCTTAGATGCTAAGAATATAATTAATTTAGATAATAAAATAATATCCTTTTAACATATTTAACTTTTTAAAACTAAAGAATATGAGTTTCTTGGTGACAATTTGTTCTTTCATTAAAATTTGTTAAAAATAATTTTAATATATTATTAATAATAGTATATTAGTTACTACTCAGTATTAATGTCTCTGCTTATTAAATATCACTGACTAATATAATTCAATAACAGGCAGACCTTTTTTTAAAAAATGGATAAAATTTTCACACTATGACATTGATTAATTAAAGATGACATGACAAATTAGAAATAAATTAAGAATTGGAGATGTAATGAGAACTAATAACATTAAAGTTGAATAAAATTAAAAATCTGTCTGCAGCAATCTTTTCAAACATAGGTATGATGTATGAAATTTAATCATAGAAAAAGAAATAATTTTAAAACATTATATTTTATGTACATAAAAATTTAAAATAATGGAAGAAAAATTGTACAATACAAAGATATGAGGTCTAATCAAAAAAAGTATCTAAAAATTTCATAGTTCATACTTGCATAAAAAATTAAATAATGACAGAAAACTTATATCGAAGAATAAGAAATAAACCAAGAGAATTTTAGTTGAACATTAGCATCATTAGAGATCAAGTCATAAAAAAATATTTGGAAACTTCATAGTTTACATAATGTAATAAAAAAATAAAAATAATTAAATAAAAAACTAGCAAAAAACTTACTCTAAATATTAAAAAATAATTTAACAAAACTTTCTTCAAATAATAAATTGTTTAAGATAAAATTTTAATTTTAATCTTAGAAAATAAAAAGAAATAAAAACAAAATTTTCTTGAACATTAATTAAACTACTTTTATATATTAGTATATGAATTTTCCTACTTTTATATATTAGTATATGATATTTTATTTCTATGAACATCATTTATGTGATTTATTACAACATACAATGTTTATTAAATACAACTAACCAATGATTGTTATTAGAAGAATATAATATGGGAAAACTGCATAAAATTTAATAAATCATTAGAAAAAATAAAAGTAATTTTGAATTTAATCATTCCTTACCATTGTAATAGGTCCTTTATGTTGGCCTTCTGCATGGTCACTAACAAAACATTGGCTGGTTCGAACATCATAGAGTCGAACTGTGAGAATACAAAATATTCATTTTTCATACAAGCATTCGGTGAATTAATAAATTTTTATCCTAACTAAGCAAAATGTTGATTTTCCAATATTTAAACGTTTATTTGCTCACTCACAAAATTTTAAGTAACTTGAAATAACTAGTTCAATAAAACCTGCATATTCAGAGAATTCAACAAAGTTTTAAAACTCGATATTATCTGAGTTTGCATTATATGAAAAATGTTTGGAATAATGCACTCAATATAACAGAATTTTTAGATTATAGCATTATTATAGTATTTTATCTTATTCAATAATATCAAATACTTCAGGACATTTTTAAAAATTTAAAAATTAAGTAAATAAACACTGTAAAAAAGAAAGGAAGAAAAATATACACATTTTGATGAATTTTCTTTGGTTTTAAATGTTATTTTTTCTCAACAAAAACTATCAAGTAAATTTTGAAATTTAAACTTCCAGGGACAAAAACTATTTAGCAAAATATTTTGCTTTAAATTACATAACACCTTTCAAATTTATGAAATCTAAGATATTGCTTATAATCTTAGATTTTTTATACGAATAATAAAATATATTGTTGCTTATAATAAACATAAGATATCACAGTACTCAAATAATTAAAGAAAAATTTAAGTTGTTTCTAGAAAAATAATTGTACATTAGTTAACTTAGTTTAATTTATTAGTATTTGCATTTCAATAATTTATTATTTCACACCATTAAAAAAAATTACACACTAAAAAATTAGATGTGTTTATGAAGTGATAAACACTAAGTTATTGTAAATGATTGCTAAAATTCAATAATTTTTAAATTTTAAAGAGATTTTTTATTCATACATACTGGATATATATATATATATATATATATATATATATATATATATATATAAATTTGAAATAATTATACATGAATAAAGTTTTAGTATTCTTTATGCAAATCTTGTTTTAAAAAGAAATAAATCATTAAAAAAATATATTTTCAAAATTTAGACAAGGAAGAAAGTATTCTTTAAAACAAAATTTGAACAAACAATATCGAAAAATTGTTTCAAATTTTTAACATTTTAAAACATCATTTATTTATTATCAACATTAATTATTTTTCCTAATAAGTAAATTAAAAATGTAAAAACTACTTCAACAAGTTCTTGAAGTTCAAACTAGAGTTTCATAAATATTAACATTTAATTCTTCTAATTTAAATGCATTTAATAATAAACTTAACATAAATACACTTGATATCCTTTTTAGTTTATTAAATTTCAATAAAAAAATAATTGTTTTCAATAGTTTTCCCCAGCCAATGTTAAATTATTATAAATATATAGTCAAATTAAACTGAAAAAATGCTGCTTTTCTTAACTGATTATATTGATTATCTGAGTATAGTAAATGAAGTTAATAATTACTCATAGGAACCATTTGTATATGCACATGTACAAGAACGTTTTTTTTAAAAAATGTTTTTATTGTGAAATTAAATATTTGTAACAAAGGAACTACTGATCCAATATACTCAAAATTTAAACAATATGCTCCTACATCCATTTGAATTTTTTAAGCATGATTAAATAAACATAAAAATGAATAAATATATGACATTGTAAATTAAAAACAGAAATTGTCAGAGGGAAGAAAACAGTGAGTGGTGCTCAAAAAATAAAACCTTTATTATGCATATAAAATCATACAGAATGCAATTGAAAAAATGAATTGCAAATGCATTGGAGAAACATGACGAAATGAAAATATGGCAAATCCTTAGTACAGAGCCACACACTAATACATGAAATTTTCAATATGCACTATGTTCAGCTATGAGTCAGATACCCGAAACTGCATGTTCTACAATGCAGTGAAGAGTATTAACCTGCATGCTGTAGATCTGTACGCAACACATGACTTCAGGTCATCTATGTATGAACACAACCAGAATACACAGTATTTTTTAAGTATCCTGAAAGCAGAAAATACAAGGATTGAGACCAGGAAATCCAGCTGACTGGACTTTTGGAAAATTTCAGCTTATAAAACTTGATTCTTAACACTGCCCAGCCAGGCAAATACTTAACATTTGGAAAAATTTGAAAAGAATTAGGAAATTGAAGTTAAACTTAAGAAAAATGAAACTTGTGAGTAAATATTAAAAGCAAAAATTAAGAAATTTAGAATAAACATGTAAAATAGTAAGCAAACATATTAGACTTACTAACAGGATGCTGAGTTCCAACTAAAATAAAATCGCCTGATGGATGTAAGGATACACATCTGACTGTTTCAGCTTCCTGCAATTATAAATATTTTAATATTCCACAGAAAAAAAATAAATAAATAAAAAATAACAGTACGAGTTATTTATAAATAGTTACAATATGAGAGTTACAGAGTCATTAAATTGTTAACTTAAATTGAACAATTTTAATATTTTTCATTCAAATTCAATTTTATAAAATTTCTCAAAATTACTTAATGTTTTATAATTTTTAAAATGCAAGAAGTTATTTTTTTATTAATAAGAACTATTATTCATAGTATCATATGTCAAACATTTTTTGATAAAATTTACCAATACCAGTATTACACACATTTTTAAGAACAAGATTTAATATGTTTGGAAAACTCAAAATCACATTTTTTTAAAGTAATTTTACAACAAAATAATTTTATTTAAATATGTATAAACAAATTCATTTTTTCTTGAAAACATTACATTTAAAAATAATGAATTTAAAATTTACATACTGATGACTTATTACTAAATTAGAATTACTCTTCCATATTTTTAAAAATATTTTCATGTAATTTAATGCATAAACCATAAATTTAAATCAGCCAATTCAAAATATAAGTTTTAAGTAAATAATAAACTCACATGAATGGTCCTAAATGCACGCTTTACAGATGGTTTAGAGAAATCAAAGAATTTAACAGTATAATCACGACTACCTGATACAAGGATCTGTTCTGTTGGGTGAAATTCTAAGCAAGTAATTTCCTAAAAAAGACAATAAATTAAGTTAATTATTAAGAAAAATTAAAATATTTTATAGTTCAAACATCAAAATCCAATTATTCTTTACACATGCCTTTTAAGTCAATATAGTTAAATAAGTTTTTCATTATAAATTTATAATTTTGAAGTAGAGCTCATTAATAGAAAACATGCTATTATTTGAAACAAAAATAAAATCATTTTTATCAAAATGAAAAATAATTTGTTCTAAGAAATCGATGATTCGAACATTTATAATAATTTTAGTGTTTCTTTCTTTCTCCCATCTTCTACAAAGATTTTTGTAAGAAAAAAACAACTTTTCAAACTGAGTATAGGAAAAGATTTTTCTTTTGACATTCTAAAGCAGATAGCCTAACAAATGAAGGCATTATTAACACATTTAAGCATTTATGATGAATTGCCTTTTGGGAGGACTTTTCCCAAATAATAAACCATTGTAACATGTCACAAAAAAAATCCACAAAACTTCTATGTTAAAAAAATTTAGTGGTCCTAAACATTATTCTAAACTGGTCAGAAAACACATTAGCTAATACAATGTAAGCATTTTTAATGATCTTCTTACACACTCTTTCCAATTGAAAATGATTTTTTTTTTTTTCATTTTCATAAAGAGCAAAAGTAGAAATGGCAAATGTTCTCATCTCCAACCATGCATACGCAATTTTGCAATGTTGTAGCCAATTGTTGCTCTAACCTTATTTTCTATTATTCTAATTTTCTCCTTGTATATACAATGAGTATAATAAATTTTCTTGTGCTATGATGAACTCCATTACCATCATGAATCTTTTTCTGGATAAAGTTTACATGGCCTTTACATAGTATTTTTTCAGGACTGTATATATATATATATATATATATATATATATATATATATATATATATAATTTATTTAGATTACTGGTGTCAATAGTTAAATGCTTCAGTTTTAATTTCCATTATCAAGAATGGGTTTCAACAGTGTCAAACAAAGAAAAGCACTACATTCTGCTTTTACAAAAGCTGTTAATAAGTTTTGTAAAATCAATGTAGTAAGATATTGAAAACATCAAAATCTTCTGAACAACTTACCAAAAATAATTTGCTATGTTCAAAAAAAGACAAAATATTTTTAACTCTTTCAAAGAAATGGCTGTAAAGAAGAGAATTTCAAAAAGGAATATTGAAAACCACAAAAATATTATGGCAATATAAAGTCACAGTGAACAAACTTCATAAGAAATAAAATACTAAAAGCGCATCTCAGAGGTGAAAAGTGATACACCAAACACCATTTCCAATTTCATCCATGAAATACAAACTATCTGAAATAATAATAAAATTAGACAACAAATCAAGAAATGAAAAGAATTTTTTGGAATAGATTTAGTAAAACCTACAAAGCTAGATTCTGTTCCCAGAGAAATTATAGAAGAATTTCTAGTCAGCAAAGTAAACTATGAAAAAGCTGTAGGTTATCTTAAAAACCCGATTTTAAAAAGAACGTATTCTTATACAAGCATAGATTTGAGAATTACCAAAGTTAGTCATAATTGATAAGTAACGGATCAGTTTACTTACTGCATATGATAAATTGCAAACACAATTATTAGCACTTAACTAACTAGGGCTCATTAAGGATAAATTTGCACAGATCTTATTTTCATTGGTAGAATCTGCTCTCTTACAACCGATTTAACAAAAATTTGGAAGACTCAGAAGCATGACCCCTCCTGATTCAGATAAAAATAAATTTGAATGTATTAACTGCTTATATATAAACTGAAGTTAATATTGAGTTCAGAATTAAAAAGACACATGATGTTTAGGTTCCGAAAAAGTAAGCATTAAAAAAGAATAAATCGAATGAATCTAAATTTATTCCTACTGCATGAAGTATGATTAGCAATAATAGTAATTAAGTTAATAGACTTCACAAAAACAACATTGATATTACATCAGATATTGAGAAAGCTTTCTTTCAAATTGTTATATTGTTTTTAATCTCAGATGGTATAGCAATGCCCCACAGTCTGTATAAAACCAAAAATTTCAAAAAAACCTAAACACAGGTAAGGGTCCTATTAAAATCTCAAGGATCATAAAACTCAAGGACCTGAGAATATAGTCTCGGGCATGATTAGCCCTATAAAAATAACAAAATACCTCTCTACCAGAAAATATGTAAGGAATTTGGTGTGGCCTCTCAAAAAGTGTGAGAGCCATCTGCCTTTTTCTCGAAATATTTAGTGACACAAACAGGCTCTTTTTCCAAAGTACCAAGGGTGTTCAGGTGAACAGAAAGCCAAACAACAAGATCAAGACTATTCAGTCTTGTCATATAACCCAGTCAGCCAATCAGAACAATGCTAAATAGAGGCACGACTGTAAGATAAAATCAATATGTCCTTGAAGACTAATTCAGTGGACAATTCAATGAAATGAGATCCCTCAAATTACTACAAGCTCAAACCTATAAAAATAACAGCTTTGAGGATTTCTGATCCCAAGATCAAATGTGCCACTAAGTGTGTCAATGTGGACGTTATTGTTATAAAAGAATGATAGGAAACTTTTATGGTTTTCGTAGTTCAGTGGAGAAAATAGGAAACATGTGGAGGAATATCAATATCTAAGAGTGGTATGTGGTATATCTAACCCTCATATAGGCACATACAGCTACTCAACAGTATCATTTAAGTTACATTTCTGGAAACTTAAAGTACATTGGAGAAATTTTAAAAATAACATTTTATGTGGATAACTGCTTAACAAGTCTAAGCTCTTAGATAGAATTAAAATAGTTTTTCATGGACTCAAAAGTAATTATGGCTTCCAGTTCTTTTAATTTAAGATGTTAGACATCTAATGTAAGCAGTAAACTGTTTGTCATTTAAGTAAATTAAAAGAATTAATGAATTCAGATATTTGAAAAATGATCATAATTACTTTAAAGAATTAATATTAAAAGATATTATAGTTCTTCAGCTAAAGAAACTAAGGATGATAGCGCAGATTTTTAGATTTTATGATGTCAGAATAGTTGATAAAAATTTCTCTAAAAATTAACAGTACAAGAAATTGAAAAAGGAGATTAATATATATAATTCAAAAAGAATCTTAACATTGAAACAGATGATAAATTAAAACAATTTAGACCAATTGTAGATTCTTATGATCTCATAAGAGTTATATCAAATGTTGCCTTTAGAGTTAAATATGATTCTTGTTATAATACTTCTTGATCATCTTGTAAAATTATTGATAATTTTTATATACTAATGGTAATTTATTATATGCAAGAACTACAATATTAATATCTCACTCAAAAGAGAAATATTGGATTTTGAAATCCTTTCATGATTAGACACTTTCACAATAAGAAATTGCATAAATAAATGCTTAAAATTTTAAAAAAAATTAAAGATGAGAAAAGTGAAACAATTTCTCATATTTTACAAAGTAATAGATCTGAAATGTATGTTTTTGAAATTGCAGGATGTGATCAAGCTGGAGCCATTGTATTTGAAAGAAGACTTAAAATCTTGCATTATCTTAATCACTTTTACAGTTTATTAGGCTCACCTGGAACTAATCACTATAGTTAAATACTGAATGTTTTATTTAGTCTTTAAGATATTTTATTGCATGTTGAGATCATCTTTTAATCATATATTCAGAATTATACTACAGATGACAAGGTTCTGCAAACTATTGACTGGGATAATCTGTTTCAAAACTGTTGAGTAAAAGAATGGAATTTTAATCCTTCATCTGCAGATTGGTGGAAGTGTCGTATCTATATTGTTGAGTAAATGTTAAAAAAAATATTTGGCCATGCTGTTCATGATTACAAAGAGTTGCTTTATATATTATGTAACAGCGAAAAATTCTAGGCCTTTTACTCATGTATCAAAAGACATCAATGATAAATCATCTATAAATAGCATGAAAGTTCAATGTTTGAGGTTCAGATCTTGATACTGTTGACAAAGTGATATTGAAGCAAATTAAGTATTTATTATAATTTAGAGATATTTAACGTGCTGTTTTTGTTCTGAATATTTAGGACAATTATGACAGCATTCACTGAGGAATTATAAGAATAAATCTTTTATTAATGGTTATTTTGGATTTCTTGTACAACACATTAATAGAAAGTATTCCTTGAGGAACTTAGTAAGAATAATAAAAGTAATTCCTGGCTACAATGGACAATAATAGCTGTCCCAAAAAGCCAAAATTCTGTACTTTTAAGATTTATTCAATGATTATTTACATTTGAAATAAAAATAAACTAGTACCCAATAGAAGTGACAAACTATTACAAATAGAAACTAGTATTGATTAAATTGTGGAATAAATTTTATGAGACTTATTTACTTGTCAGTTTGCTTGGTTCTGCATAATTTTAAAGGATATTTTTATTGTTATCTTATTGAAATTTATTGAGATTTATATGAAAATATTTAATTAATTAATAGTATGCATATTTAATTTCATTAATAGTAATAAGTATTTTATGTTTTTGAGTGTTTAGCCCATCTCTCAAAAAATGTAAGGATGTTGTGGAGAGTGAAAGTAGAAATAGCAAGGATTCTTGACTCTACTCACATGCAGCATGTGTGTAATGCAGCTGACAAGAGAAATAATTTCTTTCTTATTTTTATATTATTCAGGTTTTACTGCCCATATGATCTGTGTCATAGTAAATGTTCTTATGCTATCATGAAGTCTATTATTTTCATTACTGGTGTGAATCCCTCTTTGGATTAAGTTTACACATTTACAGTCATTAAAATGAACTATTCCTAAATGGAAGGAAATGTATTGCATTAAGAATTTATTTGCAAGAAATTTGTTTTTAAGAAACTTGGCTTATACTAAGCTATTAATTGTTAGTTTTATAGCAAAAACAAATGTGCACCTTACAAATAATTTAAAAAAATAAAATAAATAAAATAAAGGAAATTCTAAAACACAAAAATTAGGTAGGGTTGTAAATTACTATCCAAAGATTAACAATAACAATTTGCTTAGCAAAATCTTACAATAAATCTTTCTTCTTTAAATAAAATCAATCTATTATTTAATTCAAACAATTATTTTAAATAAAATTATAGTTCTTTTAAAGTAAAGTTGATAATGAAATTATACTCCTTTGTAACAATCATAAATTGTGTGTGTGTGCTCATAGTTTAAAATTTTTCAGAAAAAAATCTATTTTTTACAATTTGTATAAAATATTAAAAATTCCTAGATTTTTTTCAATTATAAAGCATTTTTATTTTATAACAAATCTTTATCACATTATTCAGAAATAAGATAGTAAAACTTGAAAAAAATAAATAGGAAGACAATCATAAATTCATTTTTGAAAAATATAAACTTTTAAAATTTAACAGAAAGAAAAAAAAATACAACAGCAGTAACATCATATGAGAAAAAACAATAGTAAGAATAATAATTTATAAAATTTTTCATTACATTTTAATGATAACTTTAAATACCAAATTTTACAATTTTAAACTGTTTCACATAAAATATAAATAAATTAATAAATTTAAAAAAATACTAACTTCAAGATGATCATATAAAGTTCTAATAACAGGATGTGTTTCCATATTCTGTTGAGTTGTTTCTTGTGCAGCAACTTCAGCAGGAGTTGCACTTTTTGCAAGCATTCTGTCAACATCCAAAATCTAATGAGTTAAAAAAATTCATAAAAATCAGTTAAAATGAACCTAAATTTTCCTTAATAAATAAAAAAAAATCAAATAGATTACTAAAGAATTCAATTTAAAACTTGTTTAATGATACTAAATCTAGATGAATATTAACAATTTAAAAAATTTTTCTTTTTATAAAAATCTTTTTTGCATGCAAGAAAGAATAAAAAAAAACATATTTTTTTCTGTTTTGTTTTAATTAATGTTGTAGTGAAAGTAATAGAGACTTAAACCAAACAAATTTATTTAACACAAAAAAATGTGATATTTAAAAAAAAAAAAAAAAATAAGCAATAGCGACATTATGGAGCTCTGTTGCTTACTCGTCTTTTTATCTTGGAACAATCTCAGCAATTGATCACAGTTTTTGAAATCAACATACATCTTATAAAATAAAAATGGACCACCTATGTCTGTTATGTTGATATGGTATTCATTAGGTGATACTATTCAAAGTAATTAATAAAACATCTCCTTGGTAAAGAAAACTTTTCTTAAGGGAAAAGTCCTGTCCTTTTGAATAAATTACCAATGGAACAATTCTGTAAATCTCTTTAAAACACAAACCTTAGTTAACAAGGTCAAATAAACACATTAAACTTCAAAATGAGAATTGAGATATATTAATATGCAAATATAAAAAAATTTTAAAGTATGAGACAAATTATTTTAACTGATTTAATGCATCCACATTTTTGGGCAAAATTCCTTTGTGAAAAACAATTTTGAAGCTATAAGGTTGTAGAGCAAATGCCCAGCATGTTGGTCTAGAATTAGTATTAGTATATATAAATTCGTGATGACCATCAAGACAGAAATGTAATTTTTTGATAGCATATATTATAGCTACACTTTCTGTAGAAGAATATTTCTTTTCACTATGTGTAAATGTTTTTATTTAGATACAAAACAGAATGTTAGTTTTGATTATCATCTAACTGGAATAAAATTATCCTTATTCCATGATCAGATGCAGGAATTTAGACAATTAATTTTTGTTTGAATTCGAGGGCAATAATATTGGTTCATTACATAGCAGTTCCTTAAGTTTTTGGAAAACTAGCATAAGAATCACTCTACTGAATCTTTCCTTTTCTGTTAGGTCCCTTAAAAGCATCTGTAAGAGGAAAGGCAATAATAATAAAAAACATAGGAATATATTGTCTGTAATATCCCACAAGTCCCAAGAATACTCTCATTTCAAATTTTGTATTTGGGGTTGGATATTCTTTAATGGTCTGAGCTTTCATTTCATCAGATGTTCTGAGATCTTAAGCTACTACATGAATAAGATATTTCACATGTTCCTGGTAAACTTACACTTTGAAGGCTTGAGTTCGAAGTCTAGTTCTGGGCGAAGTACAGGGGAGTATGCTGGTGCAACAATATTGTAATTTGAAGATTTGCCATCGCAATTCCTTCTTGGTAATAGTATGGATACAAACACGATTAAATCCAAAACTCAGATCCACTATTTTTTTTATTCAAATAGAAAATTATTCCTCTTTAATTTTGGATGGTAAAATTCAATCAGATTTATGATTATCTCTTTAATGAATATTACAATAGAATATGGTGTAAAAAGCAAACTATATTCTGAAATATGTATACAAGAATGTATACAAAAACTTAATATTTTTTTATCAAAGGGAAATGAATAAATTTTAAAACATTTGTAAAATATAAGTTAAAGAAAAATAAAATTTCTGCCTCGAATAACTAAAATGAAATAACATACTGTTTCACCTTCTCGTTGGCCATGAATTTCAAGAAATTAATAAGAATACAAGAAAAATTATAGTAGAGATAAACGACTTAAAAAGAAACATCTCTTTTAAATATTTACAAATAACTAAACATAAGGTTTTGGAAAAAATATTTTTATCTTATTTTTAAATCATTTTTACCACATTTGAATGCTTTAAAGAAGTAATTGGTTCATTTTAAGGACTAAAGATAATGCAAATATAATACTAAAAATAAAATTATATAATTTAAACATTACTACCAAAAAAAATTTTATACATAAAAAATATAATTGAAGTAAAATATAATATTCTGCTTTTAAATTTTATAGCTAAATTAATATTATTAAGTATCAAATACTATAAATTTACTTTGATAGATGCATCAAATGAGCCAGTTGCAACAAGCTGTCCTGGAAGACAAAATAAATATAAACAATAACCAAATAATTATTTTAAAATTTAAAAAACTTTCAATAAAATTATCCTGCTCTGAAATATTATTGAAGCATAAAATTATGGCTTTGTAACAGAACAACACCCTCTAACGGTTAAAAAACAAACTGACACATGATATAAGCTCTAACCCTACAGACTGCTGCTGCTCGAAGATGTCTCTAAAAATTGTTGCTTTTATGTTATGTTTTCTTATATTATGTGTGTGTGCTATTTTCTCTCTGTGGAATATAGATGTTATTAAATAATAAAAAGGATTTTAAAAATGCTAGCCGTGTTGTAGATTATTCCTCACACTCATCTCATAGAAGGTGAAAGCCTTAATTAATATGAAAATAATGAGCAAAACCATTTACAGATAGAGCATATAAAAAATATTAATTTTTGAGTTTAGTTATATATATATATACTTTGATGGAACTGACATACGAATAAGCAAACATAAATAAAACTGAAAATTATTTCATTTAAAAGGATATTTTAATCTAAATGTACTTTGTACAAAATTAAAGTTTCTTATTTAAGCTTTTTGGGTACAGTTCAAATTTTGTAATAAAATTATATAAATATTTTAAAAGCAATACGAATTTTCAAAATTCATAAAATATACTGTAATTTCAATATAGTAGGATTAATATAAGCATAAAATATAATTATTTTCTTTAGATAGTTGGCTATTTCAAATTTTAAATCAATTTTTTTTTTATATATGCTCTTTCTCTAATTTGTTCATCAAAATAACAAAAGAACTTGCCATCCACCCTGTCTATTGATTAGCGTGTCTGATTGCGAAAGAGGAGGATCTGGATTCGAATCCTGGCTCAGTCATGGATGTAGTTTCTCTTCCTCTGTGTTTCTTGTCCTTTCCTGGGATGATGGATGAATGTGGCCCACCCCATAAACAGGTTTATGGTGGTGTGACGCTGGTAATGCTACTCCCCTCCGTGATTTGGCTCACAGGTGCCCACCAGGTAACGATAAATGAGTAGCAGTCTCCAGCCTTGTTGTGGCAAGGGGTTTTACACCCAAGTGCCCACCATTAAAAAAAATAATAACTGTCTCATATTTTGTGTGAATTTCAGTGCAATTAGCCTCTACATTGGACTACATTGAAGGTCTCTACATTGGAGATTACTTAATTATTATCACTAATACAAAACAAAGTCTTGAAATTTATAAAAGTAAACTTTCTTTTCCTTCAGCTGTCATTTTTAAAATTTCTAGCTATCATATTTTTAGTAATCATATAATGGCAAACATTTATACTGAATTGTTCACAATTTTTATTTCATGAATATCAAAGCTTTTGAATTGTGTTTATCCTAACAAAATTTTTTTGTATATTTAAAATGAACTACAAATTAAAATAAATTTTTCTCTTTATTATCTTTTCAAGAATATTTCAAACATTAATAAAGAAAATAAAGTATTGTAAACACATTTTTACTTGATCCAAAAAGCGATTAATAATTTATTCCTTTATACAAGATTATATTAAATGCTGCAACAGAAAGAATATTATCACATTATTTTGGTAACAAATTAGAGACTATTCACTAAAAGTGCAGCATTGTATTACAAATCTCAGATTCATAGTACAAATCATTGAGAATCCTTATATGTATATAGTTAGATATTGAATGATAATATGCATCTTTTGTTATTTGCAATAGCCTTTGCTAATATAAATATACAATAAGCAACATATGTCATAAAATTAATAAAAGAAAAGGGTGAAAAACTTAAAAAATTATCTATTGCTTTAAAAATTTGCTAAAACTGAAAATTTCAATGAATTTTTTTATTGAGAAAACTTAATTTATGTTTTTATCTAACAAATATTATACACAAACCAATGAAATTTAGTATAAAATTTGGAAATATTTGAAAAGCAACGCAACTTTTTAAAAAATAAATAAATAAATAAAAACTATAGATATTTTATACAATAAGTACAATATTTCTCAAATGTTTGAACATTGCAAATCATTATGAATTTAAAATATTAAACTTAACTAAAATTTGAATCTTTACAATTAAGCTTACAAAACTAAAAATGTCATTTTAACTAGGAAAGAATTACAGTTAAAGAGCTATAATTTTTATATAGTTGCAGTACCTTAATGGAACATCCACACTTCAATTTTGCAAAATAAAATCTTTTAATTTACAGGAAATTATTTAATACTTTTTAATTATTAATACTTTTAATTTATAGAAAAATTAATTAATCACTTGTGAAAAGAACTTTATAAACATTGAATCTCAGCTAGAAAAAATAATTTTTATAAATAAAATTTAATGTGTATATTTTTATTTTTTTTTCAAACAATTTCAAGAGACAATTCAATATTACTTCAGAATAAAAAGAATTAAAAAGTATAAGCTTTATAAATAAATAAAAATAATGAATTCCTTTGAAATATTTCATTAATAATAAAGGAAAAAATAGATATGTAATTTATGCAATAATGTTTAAAATAACATTCCTTACCATCACTACTAAAAGCTCCAGCACGGCATTGAGCTTTATGTGATGTTACATAGCATGTTTCATATAGTGCTGGTTCAGGTGCTAAAGATGGTGCTACAAAGCAAAAGTTAAAAGAAACTTGATCATATCATAAAAATAACTATATTTTATTCCTGAGTAATATAATATTAAAAAACAAATATAAAAAAATGAAATGTCCTAAAACATAGAAAAAAATAGTCTCCTTCACCAAATTTTTAATAAAATAGTAAAATACCCTCAAATAATTATTCAATATTTAAAGAACTATTATTAAATTTATAAACCATGCAAAAAATCATAAAGCAAGAAAATTTTATATAAAAAATGTCACAAGTATGACCAAAATCAATAATTTGATGTTAATTTGAAATAAATTTCTATTATAAGATTAATATTCAAGTAATTCTAAAAACTTACAAGCTAAATTGTAATAAATTTAAAAATGTTAATCTGCAAATAAAACAAATGGATTGCAATAGTTGGTACACACATAAATATTAAAAAAAATATTGTAAATGGATACACTATTAACGTATTGATGATAAATATTTCACATTACAAAATCATCTACATAGGGAATAAGAATAAAAAGGACTGCAAAATCATCTACATTTAACACATACTCTATATGCTTAACAAATTTTATTATCCTCAAAGTTTAAATATTCATACTGCTTTTGATTTAATAATAAATTTATTGTTCCAGTGAAACTGATTGTTTAAATATATTGTTAGCTTTTTTTTTTCAATTAAAATAAATAAAATATTAGAATTTCATAAAAAAAATTCCAAACAATATATTGCTTTTATTAGGAAAATGATAATTCCATAATGAAAAATGAATGAATCACCTCTCATCTTTAGTTTTAGGCCAATACAAGAAGTTAAATAATGTCTAAAATACTTAATTAATAGAAATCAAAGTATTCCACATTTGAAAGAAAATTTGGTACTATTCTATCCCAGCAATTTTAGCAAATATTTAAAAAAATAACATTCTTGCGAAGAAGTGAAAAAATTGTAAACAGTCAGTAAACTTGTAATTTATCAGTTAGTAGAGGCCTTCTTTTTAGTTAGTTTTCGAAATTCCTTGTTTAAACAATAATTTTTTCATCTTCTAAACATATTTAATAATGTACTTTCAACAATGTGAAATTATCCCTTCAGAACCAAAATGTTCCATTCTGCATATTTATCAGGAAAAAGGGTAAAGTGACAAAGTCACATGAGCATGAAAAAAGAAATCAGAATCAGGAAAGTCTATTGGTTCAAGAATTCTTTTCTGCCTTTCATAAAAGCTATAAGATTTATTTATACTACTGTCATCAATTACAGCAATAATCTTTGAAGAATTTCTACCAAAAATACTTTGCACCAGGAATGGAAAGACAGGAGAGCCAAACCTCCTCAAAATAGACAAAAACCTATTCCCAAAAATGAAAAATAAAGCTGGGGGTGTTTTTCCGCCACAGTGGGTTTTTGGTGGAATTTGCTGTGATACAAAGGTTATATTCCTTGTTGCCATTTTGAATGGAGATGCAGAGTGTCGGCTAAAATGCAATTGAAGAATATGGGAACAAAGGCTTTATCATCTACTCTGATTGTTGGAGAACTTACAAGACAGACAAACTCAAAAGAGCAGTTTTTCTTAATTCAAAATGAGTCACAAGCTCAACATTATGAAACCAGAAAGCCTTGATAAGGAGACAATAGAGGGCCTTTGGGGGTCCACCAAAAAGGAATAAACAACATTGCAGTACCTCAGATAACATTTGCCATCATATTTGACAGAATTTGTGTAAGAAATAAAAAGTGAACAGAAAAAATTTATTTGACTCAATCATCAAAAAGATTGTAAAGCAGTTTCAACCAGAAATAAACAATGACATTTAAATAAGTTTTGTCAAGAGATGATAATTATTTGGTTAATAAAATATAAATAAAAAGTTAATATTATTTTTAGTAGTTTCTAAAAATATAAGCCTTATTAAGCAATACAATTTGTAAACATTATGTAATAATTTATGGAAGAATTATGATTTTTTTTTCTTTCCTGTAATGACAAGTATCATACAAGGGTATAATAGAATTGTACCAAAAAATTATTAACTCTTTATTATACAGCAAAATACATTCTGAAAAGAAAATACAAACAAGATCACAACAGAACTTTTAAATCAACCCTAGACAACAATCATTTATGCATGACCACTCATTTCTGCTCAAAAGTAAAGACCATTGATCGCCAAAAATACTAATATATTTAAAGATGAGTAATTGAGCATTAAATTTAGTCATTAAGGATCAAAATAAAATTAAACTAGTAGAAAAATTAAAGTTCAGGAACCTCAGGATTTCAAAAAATAAAGACATTTCAGAACACTTTTTCAAAAATTAGGAACTTCAGGAATATCGAAACAACTCCAATTTGACATGTCAAACTAAACTTGTTCTGATATTCCTGAATTGTATTTGACATTTTCAAAAAAATTTGTAAGTACTTTGTCAGTGATGAAAAAAATTACTTTCACACAGAACACTGATATACAACAAAGAGTACATAGCAAGTTCTTTGTTCTCAGATAAACCGTATGTCACATAAGTTGAAGTTTACATTATGTGTTTCTAGCATTGAAACACAAATTACCTCTTCATTCAAAATTTGAGAAATTGAACAGATGCCTAATCAAATATTTTTATCAAAGGAAGATGCAGTTTCTTAAAAGCAATAAAAGTTTCAAAAATTGAATTTAAACACAGATCGTTAATGGAAACTTAATTGATAATTTAAAATTAAAATCATTTTTAATTGAATATCAGAAAATATCTGAGCACTGAAAGATAAAGCTATGTTTTAGAACTGTCTTAAAATAATTGGAAATCAAAAACACCAGAGTAATTGGTCTACTTTTCATTTTGTACCAACATTTAAATAATACTGTAAAAATAATGATTTAGAAATCAAAATATTATTAGTCTTAGAAATTACTCAAGGACACACAAAGTTTCAGAAGATTTTATGCCCAGAAATCAATATTTCTTCTTCCACTTTCATACAGCTAATGGATCAAATATTGACTATATTAGAACAATATAAGAATAATAATGATAGGCCATGAAGGCAATAGATGTAGGATCCTAAATAATAACTATATGTTGCTAGTTGATATAAAGCTTTCTGCATGATTATAAACAATAGAGAGTAAGTAGAGTCAGGAACATGAGTAAATGTTACCTAGTAATAAGAGAGACAGTTATTTTTGTATTGCAGACGTGAGCAGGAGCTCTTCTGGTCATTGTCTTAATATGATGTTGCTTATCAATGTAAGAAAGCACTACACCAGTATAGATTTGTCTTTTTAATTGTTACTGTTTGTTCGATATTTGTGTTATACTAAAAGTGTGTTCATTTTAAAATTAAGTATTGTTTATGCGAACCACAAACATACTCTACAACTATATGAGGGTCTGTCCAGGATTGAAATTATCTGTAACTGAAGTGATACTACCTAGATTAATATTACCTATGACTGAAATAATGTAGCCAGAATTAAAATTATCTGTGACAAAGTCTACAACTTCAGCTTACCAGCAACAACTAAAATATTTTTAGCTGTTTTTATAAAGATTCATTGTTCTGTTTTTGGTAAAATGAGTAATATTCTAAATAATATAAAGAAGAGCTAATAGTTATAATAGAAGAATTAAGTTTGAGTATTCCAGTAGAAGCCAAAGTTATAGATTAAAACTATAATTGAAAGTTCTGATATTTTGAAAACTGATTCCAAATTTGTGAAAGGTGAGTTAAATTGACCACAAAGGATTAAAAGAATAAACTATTTGAAGAACAATTTCAAATCAAGTTAACTAAAATTATGTTAGCTCAAATAGATGGAAAAATTGAGTTACAAACTTAAAGCTGCGAGTAGTTAGTGAAAATGCAAATGTTGCAGAGAACAATTTTGAATCGGCATCAGAAAGCTTCGAAAACTTGATAAGAAGTGTTAAAATTCTTACCATATGCCAACAGCTCTACGAGAAAAAGCTTTTAGCACAAAAAATGTTTTATCTTAATTAAAATCAGAAGATTTGATTAACTTATTAGGTGATAAATGTAACAATGTTTAGGCAGGAATTTCTAGCTATGATGAATTAAATTAATTTTAAAATAATTTCAGTCTACACCATCTACATTTTTAAGTAATTTTAAAAAGGCAAAGAAATATTCAGCAAAATCCTACATAGAATTCACATCACAGCTTATTGGTACTTTCAATTACTATTGTAGATCAAAGGAAGTTAACAATTTTAATAAATTTATGATCTTAGGGTTTTTATGAACTGTATAAATCTCTTGATTTTGAAACTAGGGAACATATTAATATTCTTGAAGATCAAATTCAATTCACAACTAAATTGGGAATAAAAATGCAATTTTTTTTTTTTTTTTTTTTTTTTTTTTTTTTTTTTGTTTGTTTGTTTGGAGGAAAATTAAAAGTCAATAGCTCATGAACCTAAAGCAAAGAGAATAAATGGTCTAGTTTTAATAAAATCCACATCAAAAGAGAACAAATATGTGACTCTGTGTATTGGAAGACTAAACCTGAACATAATATGCAGGTGGGGAGGGAAATTTTTCACTATTTAAATTATTGACTCTAAGTGCTTTGAAAAAAATGAAAATTGAAAAATAGGCAGAAAAAATTATATCGCGAGAGAAAAGGAAATCAGATAACAGCGTGGAAAATCAGTTGAAATGTATAGAATTATTAACTGATGGTAAAAAAAAATAAACTGCTAAAAAGCTTCAGGAAATGAGCTTATAATTAAGAGTTTTTTTCCCACAATATATAAACACTGTTGATGTTCAAACTTGCTTTGGTCATAAAGTTCTTGTTGAAGTGACTGTGTTTCATTTTTCTACAGACGAAAATCATAATGTAAAGAAGCAGTACTGTGTGATTAAATGATAGTTGATTACATATTTTCCCTTTAGTACTTAAAAGCTGTAGAAAATTTTTATCGAGAATTTTTTGTCTTTATTTCTGCAGCAATAAGTAAGGGAGAAGATATAAATATCATGTTAACAAAGAATTGCATGACACTGTTTTGAATTAGATTAAAAATTACAAATCACTAAAAGATCCATTTAAAACAGATTTAAAAATGAATATTATACTAAAGTATGGGTTTGGTGCTTTCTGGAAGGTAAATTGATTTGCCAGTTTCACAGCATTGTAGAAGAATTCCTTTTTTGGGACAAAAATAATCAATCAACAAAGTGACAAATGGTTACGAGAAGGAATAATAAAACCCTCTTGTTCAAAATTTGCTTCATAAATTATTTTATAAAAAAATGAAATAGAACTTCATGTTTATGAGTGGATTTCAGGCAATTAAATAAGAAGATAATTAAAGACTTGTTTCTCATTGCTCATGTAGAAGAGGTTTTAGATCATTTAGGAGATGAGAAGGCTCAAAAATAGACTTAAGGAACAGATTTTTTTCATGTCCCTGTGGAGAGAAAAATAGTACTAAATATTTGGCATTTATCAATATTACAGATCTTTAAGAATTTTTGCTAGCTCCATTTGATTTGTGTACATAACCTAGTGTATTTTAAAGATTTATGTGTAGTAAATCTGGGGATTTAAGGTGGTATCATACTGTTGTAGTTTATATGAATGATTTTATTATACCTGTGCATAATGAGGAGGAAGGTTTAGAAGAATTTGCTAACATGTTTTGGCAGTGGCTAAAGTAGGGTTGAAGATTAATTTTAAAAAATACCAATTTCTTAAAAGAAAAATAGAATTTCTTAGATACATGATTGACCATGGTATAGTTTGCCCCTCGATTGTGGAAAAACAATTGTGGTTTTCAAGAAACCAAAAATCTTAATCAAATCAAATTCAGAGCGTCTTATGTCTAACTGGATATTTTAGAAAATTTATTGTGAACTATGCAGATTGCCAAATTATTAAGTTATCTTGAAATGGAGTAGAATTTAAATTCGGAGTAGCTCAAAAATAAGTTTTCAACAGCTTAAAACATCTTTTGTCATCAGCTCCTGCTCAGCGTATTTTCAGAAAAGAAGCCCCACTAGAATAACATATGGATGTAAGCAGCCAAGGACTTGTCACTGTTTTGCTACAGAAATCTGAAGATGGACAATTTCATCTTATTCACTATAAGTAGAAAAACCATCTCCCAGAAAAAAAGCTATATTCTTATGAACTTTAAGCTTCAGCTATAGGAAAAGCTCTTAAGAAATTTAGAAATTATTTATTAGGATTGTAAATCAAAATAGTAACAGACTGATCTTTTCAAAAGATTATGTTTAAAAAAGACATCTCTCCTATAATAGAAAGGTGGGCATTATTTTTGGAAGAGTTTGAATATGAAATGAGATACATAGACGCATTGAGTAGAAATGCTGTTATAATGGTTACCTGTTCTCAGAGAGTAGTGATCGCTAAAATTGCATCTGCCTGAAACAATAATGAGCCTTTTCAATTGTCAAAATCCTTAGTTGAGCAAGGGCTGAAGGAGGATTATATAACGAAAAATGGACAATGCATATGAGTTACTTATTGTACTGAAGCATTAGAACTCAATCATACGAAATACTTATAAATGAGGACATTCTATTAACATGCAAGATTTTACATTCCTAATATCAGAAAAAGAATTGAGCTAGTCATTATGAACTATGTAGAGTGCATTTTGTATGAAAGAAAATGCTGAAAAGTTGAACATCTTCTCAACTCTACCTTAAAAGAAAACAATTTTTTAAGTACTCTTCATGTAGATTTCATGGGCCCATTTCCATTAACTAATAAGAACTGAAACCATATTCAAACAATTATGAATGCATTCATAAAATTTGTGTGGCTTTTCCCAGTAAAATCTAAATGAGCTGAGGACAAATTACCAAAACTCAAACTTCTACAGTCTATTTTCAGGAATTAATCGAGATTAATGACCAACAAAGGAACAAGCTTCACCTTCCAAAACATGAATATTGTGAGAAAGAGAAACTAAAGCATGTGTTTTCAACTACTGAAATTCCAAAAGGAAATAGACAAGTGGGAAGAATTCATCAAACTTTGAACATAGTCTTATTCAAATTACCTATAGAAGATTATAGCAAATGTTGCTGATGCACAATGGATCCTTAAAAGTACTACAAGTAGAAGTATTAAATATTCACCTTTTGAATTCCTTACAGAAGACAAAATGAAAATACTAAACATGAAAACTGCAGAAATTCTCAAAGAAGAAACTAACATTTTTATGAAGGACTGGGGAGGTATTCAAGAAGATGAAATGAAATTATAAAAATTTGAGAAGAAAATAAAATAATAAATAGAGAAAGGAGGCTCAAATGTACAAATCAGTGACTTAATGGCTACACAACACGTGATAAATTCTTTGGACTATATTGAATAAATGATAAAAAGTGTAATGATCATTATCAGGTGACAAATGCTAGACACCATGAAGGTCCTGGTTATACAGCTGACCATATGAAGCCCTGAATTGTTCTTGTTTAGAGCTTCCTTCCCTTCCTGTGCATCTTTTTTTTAAAATTTGGTTATAGATGTTATTAGTTGTACAGAATCCTTTATAAAATGTAGATCTTAATTGAAACAAAAGCTTAATGAAGAAATAATGACAAATTATACAAAGGGTATTGAAATTGTTTAATCTAAGTGATCAGAAATAAGAAAATAATTTATTATATTCATAAAAATCTGATTTATTTCTCATTATCACAGGAACAAAATTAGTGCATACATTTAAATTTAAAATTTTACTTACCATCAGTTTCATATTCCAAATCAATTCCAATTCCTACATTTGTAGTATCAGCTCGCATAACATCATGTTCTTTATTATCTGTAAAATTAAATACTTATTTATTGTAATATTACATTCAAAAAGAAAATTGAATAAAAATTTTTGCCAACAATACTGTATTTTCTGATACATAATCCGTAGTAGCATATTATCTGAGGCAATTTTTTTCGGCAAATAGACAAAAATATATACTGTTGATAATGTGGGTGACATGTAAAATAAATACACAGTATAATTAAAAATATAATAAATTGTACAGAAAAAATATTTATTATGAAAAATATCAATTTGGATACACCTTGTCGCAAAGTGCAATAAACTGAGATGAAAGCACGAGAGCAATCAAGAATGGTAAATCCAAGAACTAGTAAAACTTTTTTCAGATATCAATAATTTTTAAAACAAGTTAGACACATATATTAATAATAAAATATATTTTTTTCATTAATAGTTGAAAAAAATGGTTTATTTCTGAACTGTGCATTGGATAGATTTTTCTTCTGTACCTCGCATGCTTTGTTTTTCACTTTACATTAAAAATTTGTCACCATTTTTTTTTTTTTTTTCCTTGTAGCTTTCCATTTAAAATTTGCCAAATAATTTAAATGTTTTGAGTTCCACATGATGCTAAACAAATTAGAAAATTTTCAGAACGAAACAGTTCACATTAAGACAAAACATAAAATGTATTCTTTAAATAATAATGAAATTACGAAAATAAAATCATATGCTTTATTCAGAATTATAAATGTTCAACTAATAGTTTGAAAAATTGTCCACACCTTTCTTTTTTAATTCAATAGAGTTGTCACTGCATAAAAAAATAACTTCTAAATTTTATTGAATGCATTTTGATTTAAATACTTTAAATCACTAGAAGATAACTACAGTAATTTAGTGAGATTATATAAAACATATCACTCTAATGCAAACAAATAACAAATTAGAACAATTTTTCTTATACTAATTTACATGTTAAATAAATTAATTGTTGGAAAATCTATTACAGTTAATAATAGATAGTAAATCACATATATATTTTATATAAAGGATAAATACATTCAGGAATAGGAATTATTACAAATTTCTATTTGCAATTCAAAAAATAATAGAATTACATGTAATTTGTTGAAATTGATTAGAAATTTCAATTATTATTAATTTAATTTTTTTTCATTCTTCGAATTACTGATGTCAATCTTGCTATGCTTGTTCACTGAATAGATAATTTACTGAACCTTTTATAATGAAGAATTTATTCATCAAGATAATTGCAGAGAATTTCAAAAGAAAATAGATGCACAAAGATACAAATTATTATAATGTTAACTTTCAATCACCTATAGGCATTTCATGTAGATAATGTATGTACAGACATGAAATTTAAAAAAAAAATTATGCATACCTAGTTCTGTTCTTATTCCAAGAGTAATTAGCTGTAAGAGCCGATCAGATGGAGGACAAGGTGGTTGAGTTTTAGTCAACTTTGTCAAACTTACAGCAAGAGTCTGGTGTCCATCATAAAAAAGCTGGCTAGAAAACATATAAAAGTACTTTAAGAAAATATTAAATTTAGAAAAAGTTAATGATAATTTTAATTTAAATAGAAAAGTTTTCATTTGTAAATATTGTCTTATTTGTATTGATCACTTAAGATGAATGAGTTTTGAGAAAGATTATGAGAATAAACACTTGCTTAGAGATTTGAGCTTAGCAGAATTAAAATAAATCCTTCAACCTTAGTACTAAAAATTTTAAGAGTTAAAAATATCTGTTAAATAATATTCTTATTTCAGAAAAATTATAAGGATTTTTGCTTAAATATCTCATTTTCAATTATTTTTTGTTTACTTAGTAATCCTTTTATTATAAACAAGAAATTCTATGCAAATTGATAGCTCCTAAGAAGTAAATAATTTTCTTTGCATTCATTATAAACAATTATAAGAAAAGAACTTAATCCATAATGATTTTAGGAGATTTCTTTATTAATTTGTAGAAAAACCAAAAAACTTTAAAGTAATACCTGATGATAAGTCTATATAAGTTTTCTCGTTCTTTATATCCCATAGTCTCAAAAATAAAACAAAAGTATTTATTACAATAATTGCTTTTAAAATTAATATATTAATAAAGATATAACAGCTTATATAGAAACTCGGTAGGATCCCCTTTAACTAGCCCGATTTGTTTACATTCTGCAATATCGCCAAATCTCGCTCTCCTTGGCAAACCCGAAGGGTTTGCCAAGGAGAGGGAGATTTGGTGAGGAGGTGTGTTCAATGACGTCAAACTGATCCTCCCTAAATAGGGAAGAACAGTTTGACGGGCAACGGTACGGGGATTCTACACAGCAAATTAATTAACTTAAAAAACATTAATTTAATAAATAACTTTTTATCTTTGTTATTGTCAATAATTTATTTTTATGTTATGTATTATATATATATTAAATTTATATATATGCATAAAAAGAATAAAAAAATTTATAAATACAAAAAGTGTTTTATTAATTAATACATTTTAATTACTAAAATAATTATTCAAAGAATTAAATAAAAAATGCTGAAACATATGAAAAAATAAATAATATTTAAAGTAATATTTAAAATTAATAAAATAATTGTTTAAATAATAAAGAAAGAAATTATATTATTTATTTTTTAATTCATATTATGTATTTAATATTGTAGAATATTTTTTTGTATTTTTAATTTAATTATTATTTATTTCATTAAAATTTAAAATGCAAATATATTATATAATATTTTTATATATTATATGATTGAAAAAATTAATATTTTTTTATTAAAATAAACATTACAAAGACTCGAAATATAATAAAAACATTCAAACTCCTAAAATGATTATTAAAATATTTATTAGATTAATGTCTTGAATTTGAAAATAATTCCAAGTGATGGACTAAAGATTAACTGTGTAAAAATCATTTGTTGTTAAATTTTCAATATACTACTTTTTATTAAGTCATATTAGTATTCTATTATTATGAATCAATTTGGTGAAATAGAAAGCGAATATAAATTTAAATAAAACTTTTTAATAGATATGACAACCTTTTCTTTGAAATTTTTTAAGGCATTCTACAATTCATGAAATTGCCTTTCATCTGATTGCCAATATGAGATTATTGAAGATGTAACATTATTGAATGATGTTCTGCTATTTGTTACACAATCATTAGTTGAATTGCATTTTTCTACTCGAAACTGAACAACCTTAGATAAAATATCATTTGTCATGTATATATATATAAAACAACAAATTATAACTATATTTATGTGTACAAAGTAGCTTAAACTGTTACGTTCAATTTATTCTAATATAAATGGAAGATTTGTTTCCATAAGCAAATTCATTACTTGAGTTATTTTTTAAATATTATTATAGTGTAGACAAATTGAAATTTACATACAATTAAATATAAAACAAAATAATCTTTATTATTTAATTTGACAAAAGCGCTATATTTATATGAAGATTGTCATTGATAAAAATTATTCCAATAAACCATGTAAAATCTAATTTAAATTTATATAATAATTCCATTGTTAACTCGTACTATGTATTTATGGAAATTAATTTTTTTAGTTGATAATATAAATCCCTAATTCATTAGTTAATCTGTAAATCACAATTAGTAAAATATTTTTATTAGCGTTTGAGACATGCTAAAATATTAACTAAAATTATTTTAACATATTTTTGTTTTAATGAATTAATTCAAATTTTTCGATGTCTTAAGAACTATCAGAAAAGTCTACATATAATATTTAGCAAAATATTGAAGTATCTTTTTAAACTTTTTATCCAGATATAAAATAAATATTTTAAATAATTTGAATTATATTAATTCAGTCGAAATTATTAGTTGCAGAAAAAATATAATTTATAGGATTTTCGAGTCTTAAAATAGGTTCAAATCATAAGAAAAGGAAAATTCCTAATTAAAAATAATTTTTCCGTGTGGTTGTGATAAAATTTCTAATTAAACAGTAGGGAAATTAGAAAATTAAAAAAACTACTAATGAAGTGAACATTACATGAAATTCTAGTTCTAAAGTATATTTTTAACTACATACACATATTTTAAATAACCTTCAGATACTTGTTTGTGATCTTTATATTTTTGTCCTTCACTAATGCTAAGTAACATTTTACTTGTATATGAAAAAGCAAAAAACTGGAAGACAAATATATTTGATACTTAAAAAGTTATAAAAATATAACTATGTTAATAATTAATTTTAAATTTATATAAGTAGTATATATCTAATTGTATCACTTAAAATTTGGAATTTTGAATTTTAAGACTTAAAATTTGGGAAGCTATAAATATTATACATCAAAGAGTTTTTATTGCTCACAAAAAGACATTAAATTCAAAAAGTGTCTTGAATTGGACCTCAATAGCAAGAAAAGGGTCCTCAGCTCGTAAACAAGATTATATCTCCTCTGTTGATGACTGCTCGAAGTTATGCAGTAAGGCAATTAAACACAGGAAGTCTGAGGGGAAAGGGCTATTGCAGGCGGGCAATAATTGTTTGAGAATTCCCAAAGTAAAATATTGGTGTGGAGTTTCTTGGACTTATCTTTGTAGGAGTGAGAATTGTGAGATGGACCACCCCAAAAAAAACATCTGTTCAGTGTAGGAATGTTGTAAAGCAATTAAACACAGGAAGTCTGTCGTTTTCTCTAAAAGACTCGGCCACTACAAGTGGACACGTTTCTTTCACGTCACAAGTGGACACGTCATTCACGTTTTCTTTCTTTCTTTTTTTTTCTTTCTCTTTCTAATATTTAGAAAAACATCTTCACCCTATGACATTATGAAGGTAAACAGCTTCAATATCGTGTGATGTGTTTAATTTCATTAAAACATTAATTATCTACTTATATATTTTTTTAATAAAATCAGAAATATTTTCACTGAAGCAAACGATGGAAATTACGATATAGAAAAAAAAAGAATTTAAGAAATGTAAATGAACCTTTAGAATTAACTGATTCTGCTACAAAATCATATGTGGATAGAATTCATGAACATTTTAAACAAGACGTTATAAATTTATCAGATGCTTCTCTTATTCATTCACAAAATGATAACTATAATGCAAAACATAAAAGAATTTCAAATGTGTCAGATCCAAAAGATTTACATGATTCAGCTAATATGAGTTATGTGAATGAAATTGTACAAGAATTAGAACAAAAAAGTCTAATACATTCAGCTCAAGGTAGTTTTGATGCTAAAGATAAAATAATTGGCAATATGAAAGATCCTGTAAACGAAAAAAACGCTGTTAATAAACGCTACTTTGAAAACAATGGTTTAGTTTTAAATAAAAATGTATTTGATGCTAAAAACAAAAGAATAATTAATATCCCAACTCCTACTGATAAATACGATGTGTGTAATAAATATTATGTAGACAGAAAAACACTCATTAATAATAAAAAGAATGATAATATATTAGTACGAGATAATGATGGATTATATGTACCTTCTTTAATTAAAAATGGTATATATAAATTTGGAAATGTAAGACTTCGAATGTTGCAAATCCTGATAAATAAAGACGTCGCAACAAAAGAATATGACGATTCTCAAAATTTTTATGCTACTATTTAAATTATCAATTGGTAGTGATGGACAATCAAATAAAATAAAACCTTTCTTACATATAGAAAAAATAGATTTTCTTTGAAATCAATTTATAAAATATTTAGATATCAAAATATGTCAATTGAAAAACTTATCTCCAGATGAATTAAAATTAGAAGTATTATCAGATGGTAATCAAAACAATTTGAAGCTCTATATATGTATAAAAAGAATTGACTTTTTAAATCTAAATAAATGGCGCAAATTGATTGGATAGAAGTAGCTAAAAACCCTCTTACTGAGGATTTAATTAGAAATTTTCAAGATACTGTAGATTGGAAATTAATTTCAAAGTATCAAAAATTATCTGAACCTTTTATAATGGAATTTAGAGACTAGGTTAATTGGGAATATATTAGTGCATATCAACCTCTTTCTGAAGCATTTTTAATACTAAACGAAGATTTGGTTTATTGGGATACAATTTCAAGATATCAAGAAACATTAGAAAAATAGAAAAATTAGAAGATCAATAGAAAAATTAGAAGATCATGTAGATTGGAATAATATTTACACATACCAACAGAATTTATCTCCTGAATTTATAATAAGAAATTTACAAAAAGTTAATGATCGCTCTGTAATGATGAAAATACAACTTTCAGATGAAAATTTTAAAAAAATTTATAGACGAATGAAGCAATGGTATCTAGGTAAAAATTGTTTAAAAAAGTAATTTTTTATCTTTTTAAAAAAACACATACGTTGGCTTTTATATTATCATTATTATTATTTTTTAGTGTTCATTTTTTCATTGGTAGGTCAAATTTTTTTGTTGAAATTTTAAAAGTGAAAAAAAGCTCTATTTTTCATCAAAAACAGCTTAAAAACACTAAAAATACTGAATATTTTAGTGAAAAAGACATCATTTTTGAATGAAAAACACACTTTTTTGTTTAAATTTTAAAAATGAAAAATGCTCCATTTTTACAGTTTTTTTTATTTTATCAAAAAACAGGTATAAAACTTGGAAAATAAGTCTTATTTTGCAAGAAATATAGCATTTTTAGAGTGTCCTCTAGCCCCCCCTCCATATACTACTTATAATATGACAAATGCAAAACATTTGCATATTAAAAATTCGAATCTTAATTGAGAATTGTAAATTTTGCCTAGCGTATTTATTCTTTTTTTTTTTTTTTTTAATTGATTAGATTTATTTTACTGTCATTCATACAAAATATTCCAACTATATTTTTTATATTCCAACTATACTTAGATTTGGATGTATTATTTTCCATTTTGAAAATATTTAACCTTTTCGTCCCTGCGGTGCAACTGTTGTACCGTAGATTTTTTCCCCCTTTCAAGCGCTCAACTTTCTCTCGCTCAAATTTCTCCTGGCAGTTGAGGGAGATTTAATTGCTGTTCTTTTGTGGCAGAAAGTCATAAAAACTAGGGACTAAAAAAGGAAAATTTTGGATGTAAAACAAATTTATTGGATCTCTTTTTAATCCTCATTTAAAAAATAATAGCCAATAGATTTGTTAATTCATCCTCATTATAGCGATTTTTTCCCTTATAACCAGTTGCTTTTTTTGTCAATTGAAAAAATATTTTGGATGGTTTCACGTCGTATGAGTTTGACTTTGATGATGAAATAAAAAATTGATTGAATGAATAAGAAGAATATTTTGTGCACTTGGATTCTAATTGCTGTGATTGAACCTGAATTCAATTATAGTAGATTTCTTAATGACAATAATAATGCAGGTTTCTTTGCATCATTTGATTTTGATTGATATAATGCTAAAATAACATCATACATATTTTCATCATGAAAGGAATTAAACAATAGTCTGTTAATTGTGTCCTTGAATTAAGCAATTTCATATTTATAAGAATTTGAGATTCTCAGTGACGTACGAATTGAAACATCTTGCAATTTTTAACTATAAATAACTATAAATTGGTAGGCTGGTAACTGCGTTGGTAAACTATTTCCGAATTTCATAATATCTTGGAAAAAGAGCATGAGTCTTCATTTTTAAAATTGTAATCCCTAACAACATGACTATCTGGTTCAATCATGATCAAAATTTATGGTTTTGAGATTGATATTTATTCAATTTAGGTATCCAACACTTAATAGTTCTTATAAAATCATTTACTTATGAAAAAATATGTTAGAAAAATACCAATTCTAAGGGTTCCGACATCCTTTTCTAATCCGACATTCTTTTTGTCTACATTTTTAATATTAGTTTAAAATATAAACACAATTTTATTTGTAAAAAAAAAAGAAGTTTTTGTTTCCATTTGTTTTAACTTAAACATTCGTTATTCTAGTAAAAATATTGAATTTCTCGTTTAATTCTCATGAAGTAATTTATAATCATTTAAGTGTTTCTGCATTTTTGTTTCCCATTTCTGTAAATTTTTAAAGAGATGTTGGATTTCAAATAAATTATTTTATAAACTTTAAAATTAAATTGATTGGTTTTATCGAAAATATCTCTAAATGTAGTTGATTATACACATGTAATACTTAATAAATTAAAACAAATTTATCATATTTACAATAATCTAAAATTTATCAAAAAACAAGTTAATCGCTTAAATAATCAACTTAAAAATAATGATTTTGCTATTGATTTTATTTTAAAATGTGCAGGAAATAGGGAAACGCTTGTAAAATTGAAGTAATGCATAATTTTTATAACTACAGAAGGGCAACCAAAGGATTGAAGTTCTCATATGAATGCCGTAAACACCTTTCACTTTGATTATACTTTAATTTTTAATCTACATTAAAAAATTTTAACCTACTTTATAACTTCTTATTTTAACTTGTAAAAAAAACTCTTTCCTTAATTATATTACATTGTTTATCTTGATTTTTTCCTGATTTTGTCTTATTGATATTAAATTCTATAGTTTCTTCTTTGTTTCATCTTGATCATCTAAATACAAATGCAAAATATAATATATTTTATCAATAATTTATTGATAAAATATATTTTATCAATAAATTATTCAAATATTACATTTACAACACCTCTGTGTTGTGTAACAGAATGATAATAAAATTTAATTGCTTTGAACGGAATTATATCTTAAATCAAAATAAATGCTTCGATTAGCTACTTTTAACATATTTCTTTTATAGCTCAGCAATATATTTCCTTTAAAATCATGTCAACAATTTGTATTAAGTCTCTTTAATTTATCAATTTCATTTGCCCTTTATTTCATATATATTTTCTACATTTCAATAATTCGTAAAATTTCAATTAATAAATTTTAAATTTAGGATTTAATTTTTAAGTTCTTAAAAAAGTGAAATTAACAATATAATACTTAAGACTGAAATAAATATTTTAAGATTTGTACTCACTCAAAGGATGACAAATTCTTATATTATTCATTTATTTATTTTGATAATCGCTATTCTATTGATGAAAAATTGAAATTTTTTGATTACTCCATCCATTATAAAAATGATAGTAATATTATCAATAGTCATTCTTCTAAGAAATTATAATTTCATGTATTCTCGTTTTTACATTCATATTCTTGACATATACGTGTTGAAAGGATTAAGGCACACTTTGATGTCTAAATTTGATTTATTATTTAAAAATTCTTGCTGTCCTTAAATCTGAACAAAAACATTCCACTGTAAGTGTTAAATTCACTAAATTTAGTCATCTATCATAGTAAATAAGTCTTGTTTATGGTATTTATAACTATTTGGACAATATATAATAAGATTGTTTGTAAATATTTTTATACCTGAAAATTAAAATTTACTATTCAATAAATAATACTTTTGCCTTATTTTTAAATAATGATTATATTCTTAAAAGAAAAGATTTATTATTATGATATATATTCCGAATATACGTTATGAAATATATATCACAATTAATTACATGTCTGTTCATTTTAGAGAATATAAATAAACCGGGCGTACTTATTATTTTACACTGTAAAAAATTCCATATTAAAATTGTTTTTGAATGTTATAAATCTGTTCAAGGAGAAAGAAAATAATTCATTGCGTAAACCTTACTTAATAACCTTAAAAAGTTTTCTAGAAAGGTTCCTTAAAAGGTTTTCTAGATTTTAAATCGGAAAAATTGATTTTTGATTTCAAAATGAAATTTATGCATACAACATTACTTTTTTTATTTAAGTTTTATAATTTTTGAAAACTTTGTTATTGTGAGTTATAAGACATGCTCAACATTTAATAATCAACAGTTTGTTGAGTCTTACATAAGTAAAGTGTTACCTATAGGAATGGGAATTGAAAATAGGGAAAACAATTATTTAATTTCTTCATTTGGTTAATAAACTAGATTTTGTATTATAGCAAATAACTATTATTTATTATTCTCATTGAAGTATGTAGTCAAAAGTATAATATTCAAAAGGTTTTCCTAAATGCAATTGTTTTGATGCAAAAAATTAATTTATTTAACTTAAAATAAAACTGATTAAAATTTAAAAATAAATTTTTGGATATTTATGTTGACGTAAAATGATACAATATTATGATAAATAAATTAATTTAAAGTCCTCAGGATAAATATTTTTGAAATTTTATCAAATTTTTCTAAATAATAAAAATTATAAAATCATCTATATATCTAAAGGCACGTAAATAATATGATTTTTCATAATATTGTAATAATAGATTTGGAATATCAATTATTGGTTTCTTATTATTAATTACCGACGTATTATTTAATTTTATAATATTTTCTAAAATGATTAAATGAAAACAAATTTATCCAAATTAGTGTTACAGCCTCAGTTAACGTATTGGAGTTTTATTAGATTCTTATGAAATTTATGATTAAATGAAAATAATATTTTTAGTTTTAGATTGTGTTTTTAAGAAAAAACTAAAATTTTTTTGTAAATAGTTATTTTAGCAGAATTGTGTATTTTATGGGTTTTTGAATTTGATATTTCTTCATTTAAAATTTAATTTTCTCTATATATTATAATATATAAAATATTATAGAATACTGTTATTTCGCTGTTCTATAATATATATTATATAATTATTATCTAATTGGGAAATAAAGAATCGAAATCGATTAATAATTCAGTTTTTTGTATTTACAAATGAATGATTCTAATGAAGAAATAAGTCACGAAAACAGGAAATATCAGAATTACATGAAAAAAATGACGTAGAATATTATATCCAATCATATTTTCTCATTACATTATTAACACCGCCTAGATCTTAACGTCATACGCTATACATACACCCTTTCTAGATAAACCAGATTGTAATTGTAATCCCTTCACTTGGCAATCATTTGGCGAGAATAGAGCGGATATTGGCGATATTGCAGAATGTAAACAAATCGGGCTAGTTAAAGGGGATCTCCCCAGAAACTCTTCTGACTTTCAAAATTTACACTAAATTTAGGTGAACACGGGTAAAAATTTTTGTCATTTAATAAAATATGAAAACACAGTAAACAATTTCAAAATACAATAGAATATAGGAATGGGAAGAAATACTTGTAATGAGTATTTTGTAATCGGTATTTTGATGTAATAAACTGTAATCAGTACTTCTTTTTAACAAATATTGGTTACTCGCTGTAGCAAAGTTAGTGCGGGTCCAGGTATGTTTCAAATACAGATGAGTGAATTACTAAGTAAATACAGCAACCAAAAGTAATAATATTATCGATAGAGACGAATGAATTAGGATATAAAGTAATATTTAGGCAATCGCTTAAAGGGATCATATAACAGTGATTCTTTGGGATTGGAAGATTGCTTAAAGTTGAAGAAGGGAAAATGAATTTCTATTGCGAAATAAAAATAACTGATACTCTTAAATAAAATAAGCATTTTAATAAATAATTTATATAATGATTAATCAAATAAATGAGTTGAGAAAATGAATAATCATGACACATTTATATTCAGTGTTTATCATGTTTTTTTTTTTTTTTTTTTTTTTTTCAAATATATCACGTTTTTTTAAGAAAAGCCTGCTATATATATGTATTTAACAATTTTTAATGATTATATTTTTATTATTATTCAAGATTTTAGTCTTACTTTATTTTTAATTAAATTTTTAAAATGTGGTTTTTGTCTTCTGAATGACTCTATTAAATTGAATAAAAAAAGCGAATGTAATATTTTTATTTTATTTTTATTTATTTATTTATTTTTGCTATATTTCAATTTTCAAAATAATTTTAAAATACTTCAAAAGTAATTAATACCTTTACATTAATAAATAAAACTTCATTTGTTTTCTTTTCAAAAATGTTTCTTGCCATTAAAAATTAAGCAGTTATATAATTAGATAAATTGCTATCCTGAGAATAAAAAAAATATTCATTGATTTATATATATTGTTATTAAATATTATATATTGTTATAAAAATTATTAAATATTCATTGAAAATAAATTTTCACTGATTTATTCTGAGAATAAATCAATGAAAATTGTCCACATAAATGAGTCCTCTTTATGATAAATGAAATACACTTTATGATATCTTGTAAAAATATTTACAACTAGCGAAAAAAAAAAAAAGATAATTCTCATTTAAATTTTTTTTTCTCATATAAAATATCAATTTATTGCAATTATTCTAAGCGAAATAAGATAGTATATTATTTGAATTTTTGTTGTTACTTTTGTTCAATATCATGCTACTTTTTTATTATGTTTTAACGTAAATCTGGGTATTTTTTTATAAATAAACTCATCCATGGTTTTATTTCACGATATTTGCTGTAACATATAATTATAGAGTTAAGAGTTTTGCAAGCAAATTTGCTTTGTATTTTTCATTTAATAAATTTTAAATAAATATGTTCATTCCATATCAAAGTAATTTACATTGAACAGTTTAATGAAATTTCATATAATGAAGTTTTATTAAACTTTAAAAGTATTTTGATGTAGAATGAACATATTTATTTCAACCATGTTAAATAAAGATGTGTTTTATTTTGGTTTTCATTTTTTTTAGATTAAAAATAAAACGTTTAAATTAAATCCGTTTTTATACTCCCATTATTATTTTCGTATTATGATTCCATGTAAATATGCGTATTTTTATTCTGCCAGTGATTAATTTCACCATATTTTAATACAAATATGCAGAGATTAAAAATTCAAAAAAAAATTTTTTTTATTTAATTTTTTTTATACAATTAATCATTATACATTTAATGAGAATGTTGATTTAAACTTAATTAAAGTATTTATTTACACACATTTTAGTTTGAAATTTCGAAATAAAATGTTTAAATTAAGGCAGTTTTTACTTTTTATTTTTACTTATACAATCATGTATTATTGTCATGTGTATTTTTTAAATTATGTCTTAATATAGATAAAATATTCATATTTTTGTTCCTCCATTTTGTAATAAATATTTCGTTATTTAATAGTTTACTTTTTAAAACTTGGATTTTTGGGAAAACTGTTTTTGTAATTTTTGACATTTAATGAATTCTTATACAACTATAAAATTTACCTCAATATAGAATGATCATATCTACTAAAAAATTATTAAAACAGTTTTAATTCAGAAGATATTTTATTTATCCATAAATTGCTTAAGATTCTTAAAATTAAATCAAGATATGTGAATTAATGTAATTTCTATTCCAAGAAACCCTAATTTTTCTACTACATAAAAATATAAACAAAAAAAATGAACATTTTTTATCAGAAAAATCACTATAATAATTAATGAAATAATCATAATATTTTTTGGTATTATAATATACATAAAAAATATTATGATTATTTCGTTAATTTTCAATAATAAAAAATTTAAATGTTGAATTTTTTAAAAAATTAATGGCTGTATTTTTCTAAGCAAACATTAGAAAAAAATCTCTTTTTAATTGATTAAACCTTCCACATTACAATTCTACACAAACTATTTACCATTTAATTTTAAAATTTTATTTAACATAATTAAAAAATTTTGCTAATTAAGTTGAAAAAAATAAATTATTTTCTCATCTTATGTAATTTTAATTAACATTGGAAATTTACCTTAAGCAAATACAAACAAACTCTGAAAGCAAATATAAATTTTTATATTAAATAAAAAATAATTATGAAAATTTGTAAATTCGAAATTTTTCACAGAAGAACTGTTTGTAAAGGAAATAACTTGCATTTTTTTGCCTCATACAAGAAATTAAAGCAGTATAAGAAAAGACACAAAATTGCAATAAGTAAAATGTAGCATAAATATGTATACAAAATAAGAATGAAATTTTTCTTTCTTTTTTAGTTCTTTTCATTAACATAATTAGTGAATGCTTATATTTAAAGGAAACTGTTTTAATTAATGGTAATTTCAAGTTACTTTTATAGAATTATATAGAATATTAAAGATTTGATTACTTTTATTAATTGAAGTTTAATTCAGTTTATTTATAAAACTTATTGATACATCGTAACTATTTTTAATGCAATAGACAGCAGCACTTCAAAAATGTAACAAGTACTTTAAAAGTAACTGTAATCAATACTAACCAAGTACAAAAGAAGTAACTATATCCCATCCTTAATAAGAGAATTTAAAATATCATTAGGCCAACTTATTATTGCAATCTATCTTAAAATTTAAGGATCCTAAAATAAATTACTACACTTATATAAAACTAATTTACATTGAAAACATAAATTGAAATACCAGAATAAAATAGTACAACACAACATATACAGGAAATGGAAGAATTTAATCCATGAAGATGATCATTTATTTTATACAATAATAAATTCATAACAATTTTAGATTAACATGTTCTAGGAATGGCCTGCTATGTATAACGAAAATTATGTAATACCATTTCACTATTTTGAAAATAATATAGCATGAGTTATTTTTAGGAAAAAGCACTTTGCTTCATTCATTTTTTTTGGGGGGGGGGTTCAAGAGAAAAGAGTTTTGTTCAGGAGGAATGCAGTAAAGGTCTTTTCTCTAGATTTCCTTAACATAGATCATTCTAAATATGCAATGAAATTGAATTGGAACATTATATTTATCACCGCGTGTAAAATTACCATGACACTGGACGAGTAATATAGTGTCATCACTGCAAATTATTTAATCATAGTAGTACCAACGCATGCTGTGCTCAAAGTGTATGAAATGCACTCGGAATCAGAAAACCATGAAATACCTATTCGAGAGAGAAAATATTGTGTCAATTATGGAAGAAAGTATTTCTCTGATAAGAGAGGATGTCCAAAATTTCTAGAACGCAACAGAGTTGATAATGAAATCGTTTTTGCTGTATTTTAGTAGCAACTCCCAAACAACAAACAATTCCTTTCAGTTTATTTGTAAAACTGATATCATTTTTTATCAGTTTATTTATAAAAAATATTAAAATATTATTTTCCGAACAACAGATGATTCAACATAAAAATAACACACTAATAAATAGTTACATTCGTAATATTTTGCAAGCAATTAACGACATTAACCTTAATAGCGAATAACAGACTATTCATACAACTAATAAATATCTCAAAAAGAATAATATTAAAAATTTAAAATTGCAGTACTGTTAAATTATTTTTTAATTAATCGAGACCATACGACTTCATTTAGCTACATTAGCCCGTCAGCTATGTGAACCCCAGATGTGTGGCACTAACCATATTCAAGTAGCAAAATTTCTTGGTTCTTTATTAGCAAATCATGGCGCTATCTCCTTCCATTATTGCTGACCAAAATTGGGCCAATTTTGGATAGTCTACATTTCAATATATAGGAACAATGTTGGTGTCCAAGACAGGACCAATATTGGCAACCCTTAAAATATCTACATTTTGTAGCTCATGTTGATAACAAAGGATAATATTTTAAATTAAAAACAAGTTATTTTATATTATCCCAATACATAAACACGTCATTTTTTTCATTTAAAGCTGTATTTGTTGCATGCAAAGAAAAAGAATTGAAGTAACAAAGCAAAGATTTACTACTTACCAATTTTGAATACACATGAGCTATTTAACATATAGATCTAGTAATCACTCAGCCTCATTCTAAATAATCATAATAACAATATAAAAATTTGATATGTGTAATATTAAAAACAAATCATAGAAACAATGCTTAACTTAGCACATACGAACAGTTTGAACTGTCAATTTTTGTCTATAAAAAATCACACACATGTTGATATTTCTCTCAATTTTTACTTTATTAAATGCTTATCTATGGAGTGAATTCCCATGAAATTGAAACTTAAATTTTGCACTTTTTGCAAGAAATTATAAATGTAGAAATGTGTAAAAAATATGTACTTAAAATCATCTCTTTCTACAAATGACTTATGAAGGAAAGAGAAATTTTTAATTCTATTAATATTTCTGGCTTTTAATGAATTGTTCTATCGTTAACAGAATATTAAAAGTGGTATTAAGCTTAATTAAATTTTTTGTAGATGTTAATCATTGATTTTTACTGAATTGTTTTAACTTCCATTCATATCTCACTCGAATTTTCAAATACATTTTTTTTTTTTTTTTACATGCGAAAAATATAAATATGAACGAAACTCATTTGTAAATTACTTTAATTTTGGAATTATTTTAAAACAAAAATTGCCTGGGTTGAGAAAAATTTCATCCTGAAAATACTAATTAGACACGAGTGCTTACTCTAAAGTTTTTATTTAACGTAATACATATGTTTTTACAATTTGCATAATATATTTCATTTCTTTACATTTCTAATATCCATCTGTCTTTAATTTTTTTCTTCATAATTTGTCAAGACAGCACCTATAAATGAAAATGTGGAGAACGTGTTGGGTCCTATGTTTGAATTAATCCAGTGCGGACATAAGTAATTTTCGTTTTTCTTTTTATTCAAATATAACAGGACAGGTGTCAACAGCAAGCGAAAAGCACAGACAAAGAAAAAGTAAGAAAATCATTTGGGATACTAGTAGCGTCATCCATAATATAATGAGGAAGATGCAACATCCTCCACCCGCAAAAGTTAAAGCTTAACTTTTAGGATTGTAATAAATTTTTATAATAAGAATTTAGATTTCTAGAAAATTAAACATTTGTTTTAATAAAAAGTATTACACAAAATTGATCTAGAAAAACTCAGCAAAAAAATTAAAATGAACAAATTAACTATTCAAGAGAAGATGTGTTCAAAATATGAGTCAAGTCTGAGGTTTAATAATTCTGCCTCTTCTGGTGGATATTGGTTCTTTCATAATCTCAACAATTTTACCTGAAGTTTCCAAATGGCATAAACGTTGACACGGTGGTATTATTTCACCATTCTGAGTTCTCAGTCTTGCAAAGTGGAATACACCCTCATGTCATTTGTAAATTTCAATAATTTTATCTACATTTAATATGTTTTTAATACAATGTATCCAACAGCAAGTGCAGTTTGCACCTATGTCTCGACTGCTTTAAAATTGAGATATAATTCTTTTTTGGGACAGACTCCTTTTGTTTAACTGAGTGAAGATATCTCGCACGTTTGCGAAAATTTTTTAATTCATTTTGGTCCAAGTCTCCAACACAGAAATCAGCTTAGTCCTACAAAAATAAGTATAGAGTAATAGTCCCCAAATCGGAGGGGTCCTCAGAAAAGTAAATGAAAGGTTGCTGTTTTGAAGACCCTCGCATTTACACACGACGGTGTGAAATTCCTCGTATTGATGCTTTTCCGAAATTGCATTTCAGCAATTCTTTTATAATTCGAACCACTCTATCCATTTTAGAATTCGATTGATGTAGAACAGTTAGATCTACACCGGTCGTCTCAATCACAGCTAACATTCTCTTACGATCTTCACGGTGCGAATACAGAAGAGAACTTTGTGACTTGAATCGTTGACAAATTACACATTTAAAAATGGCTGATCGGACTGTTGTCCTGGACTCGATAACCAATACTTTTCTCGTAAGACGATGTCAATTGTTTGGACACCTGTATGATTATAAATTCAATGAGTCTCTTCAACGAACCTTAAGACAAGTTCATGTTTGTCAAGTAATAAGTTTCATTCTGGTCCAAATCTTTCAACGGAGAATTCAGTTTGATCCTGCAAAAATAAAGATGGAGTAATTGGCACTAAATCGGAGGAATCCTCGGAGAGGTGCGTCAGTGGTTTAATATTCTGAAGAGCTTTGCAATAACAAAATTATAAATGACATTGTTTTTCCATGTACACTTACATAATATTTAAAAACTAATCCAAGTTCTTTTCTAACTCAAAAAAGCATCTCAATTTTAAAAATAAAGAAAAAAAATGTGGAGTGATGATTTTTTAATTACGTTGTCGTAATCATAATATTAAAATTGTTTCTCGGAAATAACTTCAAGTGTTGACTATTTAAATCAAACATGTCAATTTATCATAAATACATGCTATATTATAATTGTACATTTCAATAACGTTTTTTACCAAAAACAAGTTTTGAAATGAGCAATTGAAAGAAAACATTTTTGTGACAACTCTAATAGGAAGGTTTTTTAACAACTATACTATTATTCTAGGTATGCTTACTAATTAATGCCCATATAAACATACATGTTTTACAGTTTACTAAGAAAATTTTTTTAAATATTATATATTGACAAAGTGATTGTTGGTATATATGGTATATATATTATGGATTTATTGTTTTATGAGCTCCATAAGGTATACAGCCATATTACATAATATTTTATACTTGAAGATGCAAATTTTTGTGTTTTATGTTAATGTTATAATAAATAAACACTATTTATTGTGACATTAGCATAAAACACAAAAATTTGCATTTTCAAGTAAAAAATATTAAATAGGATATTATTCGACCATCACGAGAAATCGGGTGAGATCTGTCTCCGGTGGAAGGGTTCATTCTTTCAGAGGTTTGGACAGTAAAATGATTACGCAGTTTAGGGTTAAAACAAATTCTTCGCCCGTTCTTCTCTTTGACGAAGAACACGATTTTCCCCTCTTCATTCTTTAATTTCTACTAAGCCTAGAAGGTTGTATTCTCAGCGCTCTTGCTTTTTAGTATTTTTATTTGTATTAAAACTGTTCTTTTCAGAACAACACAATGTCTCTAAAAGGGAAAACAGTACGTTCTAAAGAACGTAACATCGTTAATAACGTGCGTATATTTTTTGAGAATGAAGCAAAGTCTACTTCACTTTCGATGTCAATTCAGAAAGCACAGGAGCGTACTGCGGCTGCTACTTGCGTTTCTCTTAGAACTGTGCAAAGAATTAAAAAGGAATCCACAACTGATAGCAGGCTTTCAACTCCTGGGAAACAGCGTAATCGACCTGCAGAACGCAATATTGCGTTGTCCAAAACTACATATGTAGTTTTGGACAATTTTGATTTGTGTGTCATTCGAAATACAGTAAATGAATTTCATGCGTCTAATAAAGTTCCATCCATTTCATTATTATTGCCAGTGTTGAAAGAAAAGATTAATTTTTCTTGGAGAAGGGAATCTCTTAGGAAAGTCCTGCATCAAATCGGATTTCGTTGGAAACGATGCCAAAATAAAAGGAAACTACTGATTGAACGGCCAGACATAATTTCGTGCAGATGCCGGTACTTGAGAGAAATAAAAAAAATATCGAGAAAGCCAAAAAAACATTATTTATGTGGATGAAACTTGGATTGACAGCAACCTTTCCTTCTCAAAATGCTGGCAAGATGAAAAACTTGGTGCTTTCGTAAAAGATGGTGCTGGTAATAGGTTAATTGTTGCGCATGCTGGATAAAAAGATGGATTTGTGCCAAATGCAGAATTAGTATTTAAAGCAGGCTGTGCAACAGGTGATTACCATGGGCAAATGAATTACGAAAATTTTGAAAAGTGGATAAGAGAAAAATTGCTGTCTAACAACTCTTGTAATTGCATCATAATAATGGATAATGCATCGTAACCTACGAGGATTTTGGATCACGTACCGACGAAATATTCGACGAAAGCTAAAATGTGTAAATACTTGGATGACCAAAAAATACAGTATGACAGCATAATGAGAAAGCCTGAACTGTTTCAATTAATTAAAATGAATGCTCCACCTACGAAAAAATATCACATTGATGAAGTTTTAAAAGCAGAAGGTCATTCCGTTCTAAGAGTGCCTCCTTACCATTGTGACTTAAATCCTATTGAATTAGCTCGGGCAGCAGTAAAGCGTCACGTTCGCGAAAGAAACGTCGAAGCTGAAGAAACGTCAGTTTGAAAACAATGAAGGAATTGGCGTCAAATGCAATTAAAAGAGTCTCTGGAGAAACCTGGCAAAAATACTGTTGTCATATAGAAAAAAATCGAAGCAGAATATTGGAAAATTGATGGACTTGTGCAGACTACAATTGAAACATTAAATTTTGATATAGGATCCGAATCAGAAACTGATACTGCTTCTGAAAGTGGTACAATTGATTGGCATTCGGACACTTCTATGGATACTTATTAATAAAATAATAAGTATCCATAAGAACTATAAGAAATGAAATTTTAAAATAATAAATACAGATCAGCTTTGGAAGCTCTCAAAATTATGTAGATTTTTTATAAGAAGGTTGACTCAGCCAAACAGATAGCATTCTTGCATTCTGCGAAATAAGGAGTTTGGTTCTGAAATTAGTGGGTTCAAATCTGCATAAACCAAACGGAGTGACTGTGTAAGGTTTTCAGGTTTTCCTTGCAGGTCAACGAGAATTCGGGTCACTTTCCATTAGAAATACCTCCCTGAAGGCATTTTCTCTTCTTCGGCAACTCCAAAAACTATATTTTCCCTTATATTATTTATGCGAAATCTGTATGAATTTTATTTTTAAAAATTTTGAGAATTCTTTGTTATCCTTTTTTTTTACTTGATATTATACATAAGAATGTTTTGATAAAATAGGTTATATAATCAAAATTCTTGAAAACTATTTAACTGATAGACTTTACTGAGCGATATATAAATATTTTATATTCCCTCAAATCATTTTAAATGGATCCATAGGTGCACAATATATTTCTCTATAAACATATATGAATTAAAATAAATTCCACAACATTTTAAAATGTTAGTATGTCGTAATATGATGACATATGTATCTTGAATAAAAAAAGGGCTCTAAAAAGTTAATTTATTACTTACGGAGTTTCTTTTTCGCCTAAAACGGACGTTCCTTACATGAAAACTGTCTTCATCTAAATTAACAACAAACGTATTCTAGAAAATCTCACCCTTTCCTATTTTCCTAAATATTATTACATTAACACAGCGAAAATAAAAAAAATTTGGCCATATAAATTATTTATCGTTCGGTGTCTACAAACAGTTTTTGTTCCTGTATTTGTGAACGAAATAAATTCTAAAATCTATCTAATAATGAAATTTTCATGATAAAATAAAAATGTTTTCATTCTAAATGTTTTGTCTAACATAGCTTAATATATGTACACTACTGCCCATTAAAATTGCTACACCAGGAAGAAGTGCAAATAACAAAATGATATTTATTAACCAAATCTATTATACTAGAAATAACAAGTGATTAAATTTTCAAAAAAATTGGCTGGATAGATCCTGAGAAAGCAGTACCCAGAACAACCACCTCTGGCAGTAATAACAGAAGTTATACTCCTAGGCATTGAGTCAAACAGAGATTGGATTGCATGTACAGGTACAGATGCCATGCAGCTTCAACACGATGCCACAGTTCATCAACCGTAGTGACTGACGTTTGGTGACGAACCAGTCGCTCGGCAACCATTGACCAAACGTTTTCTATTGGTGAAAGATCTGGAGAACGTACTGGCCAGGGCAACAGCCGAACATGATCCGTATCAAGGAAGGTCCGTACAATACCGGCAACATGCGGTCGGGCATTATCCTGCTGAAACGTAGGGTTTCGCAGGGCTCGAATAAAGGATAGAGCCACGGGTCGTAACGCACCAAAAATGTAACGTGCACTATTCAAAGCACCATCAATGCGAACAAGAGGTGACCGAGACGTGTATCCAATGGCAACCCACCATCACGCCAGGTGATGGGCCAGTATGACGATGACGAATGCACGCTGCTAGTGTGCGTTCACCACGATGCCGCCAAGCATGGATGCGACCATCATGATGCTGTACACAGAACCTGGATTCATCTGAAAAGATGACGTCTCGCCATTCGTGCGCCCAGGTTCGTCGTTGATCACACCATTGAAGGCGCTCTTGTCTGTGAACGCAGCGTCAAGGGAAGCCGCAGCCTTGGCCTTCGAGCTGAGAGTTCATGTTGCTGCAAACGTCGTCGAACTGTTCGTGCAGACACTTGTTGTCTTCCAAACGACCCCGTTTCTTGACTCACGGCTCGTGACGTGGTTGCACGATCCATTACGGCCATGCGGATAATATGCCTGTCTTCTCGGCTGCTAGTGATAGGTGGCCGTTGAGATCCCGCATGGCGTTCCGTATTACCGTCCTGAACCCATCGATTCCATATTCTGCTTACAGTCTTTGGATCTCGACCGACGCCAGCAGCAATACTGCGATAAGATAAACCGCAATCCCGGTACGCTATAATTCGACCTTTATCAAAGTCAGAAACGTGCTGGTACGCATTTCTCCTTCTTACACGAAGCATCACAACATCTTTTCACCAGGAAACAACGTTCAAATGCAATTTGTGTATGAGGAGCCGGCTGAACAATTTCCTCATTTAAACACAATGTAGGTGTCGCTACTGGTGCCTGCTTTGTCTGAAAGCGCAGAAAAGCTAATCGTTTGCATATCACAGCACCTTCTTCCTTTCGTATAAATTTCACGTCTGTAGCATGTCGCCTTCTTGGTGTAGCAATTTTAATGGCCAGTAGTGTATTTATATATTTCTATTCTGGTATTTGAATTCTTCGAAAAAGCATAACACATGCATATTTTATTTTCATTCGACATCAAAAGGTGCTAATTAGACAAATAAAGTAACCTAGATTGAGGCGCTTTCTCCTCGTTTCCTCCTCCGTTCTCTAAATTGTTGAAATAGATTTCTCTGATAACACGTGACTCTTACGTCACACCCGCCATCTCCTGATGGTCGCACTATACTACTTTTTAATGTTATGATTAGGCGGATGCAAAATTATCGTCAATTATATCTTTAGAAAATTAATATTTAACTAAATTATATCAGTACATTTTTAGGCACAGAATACAGACACTCATGCTGTATCAGAAACATTTCATACAATTTGGAAAAAGAATCGTTACACCGGTAGCTAATTTCTGCTGAAAATGAAAATCAACCAGTCCCAATGTTTGCTTATTATTTTCAATAGAACTAATAATTAAAAATTACTAATAGATATAGCTGCAGATTTTTTAAGTTATTTGAATATTTCAGAGTAATTTAGGAATCAGAATGGAACTTCTCTACCATTCCTAAAATTAGGAACAATTTGAATACTGAATAAGTTTTATTAATTTATTATTCTTTATTAAATGAAACTTTAGTTCAGCCAGTACAAGATGGAAATAATAAACTGTAAAGCTTATGTAATTTATCTAGTAGTTGTAATTGTAAGGTATTGAGTATAATGTTAAATGGAAAGCAAAATTATTATTTCTCTCCGTAATCTAGTAACAAATATAGTAACTATATCTTTCACCTCGAGCAGTTAAAACTAAGCTCAATTCTATTTACTTTCAATTTTAGGTTTACTTATTTATCTATTATATTGTATAATTAATAGAAATTTGACGCTTTTTAATATTAATTCTGAGTCTTTTTTTAATAAAAGATAAATGCAAATATCTTTTATTTAGCATCATTCTGGATTAATCCTAAAAAGGTACAGTAATAGCACCATTCCGAAAATGGTTATTAAATTTCCCAATATTTTCTTAATATATTATCAAGCTTGATAAGTTAAGAAAATATTTTGAAATGTATATTGTATTTTGTCTGGGTGTACCAGGAATAACAAAGTAACGTGTAACAAGTTAGATGAACTCCGAAAATTTATTGACAGTAATTAATGCACTTGATATCACCGTAATTCTGGAAAAATTCATCTTAATAACCACCAAAGATAAATGTAAGAAATTTCTTTAAGTACAAAAGTGAGAATGAATCAATAATAACAATCTAATCAGATAATGCCAGCCAGTTGGAAGTAATATTCTCAAAATAAGGATCCCTCGTCATCACACTAATACCTCGCAGTTAATAAATATAGAAACAATTTATGAAATTTATTTACTTAACATTCCCGACACAGGCCGTGGTAGCCTGATCGGTTATGGCATGCTCTCATTATCACAAGTCCAGCATAGTTGGAGATTCTATTGCTCATTATACATCTTGGAATTATCTCAGATCAAATACATTTACATAACCCTTCAAGACTTTATCGATAATAAAAATGTTCATATTCGCCTTGAAGCCCCATAAACAGCCACTGGAACTGCTGTTTCGCTCCAGCCACTGAATCAACAATCTATTTTTTCTAATATTTTACAATTTCCAATTAAAATTAATGTAAGTATTTTAATAGGAATTGATTAATTTAAATTTTAAAGTGATCCTACTCCATTGTTCACTCGTTCGATAACATCATTGACTACTCACAACTGCTTATTCTGATATTCAATTAAAGAAAATTCCAATAAACACTGGTTATTATAAAGTAAGGAAAAAATCACGATAATGCAAAAAGTTGTGCTTGGAATTTAATGAAATTTATACATATTATACAACACATAGGAAGGCACAAAATAGCATAAAATGAAATCTTCATACAATTATGGTGTTATAAAAATTAGCGTATGTATACAAGGAACAAATGGGGGGATTGTAAGTTTGATATAGTATAGTAAGTTTATGATGACCCCGAGAAACAATACAGCACATGCAGTGATATGTGATGCTCTCAATTATGTGGTCTATTAATTGCGAAGGTGTTAGCGATTGCTCTTACTATTAGCTATAGCTATTCCAAAGCGGTTGAAACGTAGCTATGTCCCTAATAATGAGATTTAGAACAGTTACGCGTCATCCTACATATGATTAATTGGGTTAAAATCCGGAAAACGAGATAGCCACAGCATGCGCTCAATAGTTTCCGGCTCAAGATAAGCATCCACGATGATGCGAACCCTCTGTAGTCTCACATTATCCTCCTGTAGCACGAAATCATCAACTATTACATCGATATAAAGGTGCACATATGCATCCAGGATGTCATCTGTATAGGTGTAAGCATTAAGATTTCCACGGGAAAAGATATGTAGTTCCGTGAGTCCCAAACATAGACGTTGCCTTATCCGTATGATTCTCTTTCATAGATGTTTGAAAACGAGCTCCGCGTTCTCTCTAAATAAAAGAGCACTTACTTTTGCTTGCGAAGTGAAATCTGGACTCATCCGTATAAAGAACATTGATTACGCGTCCAGTGGACATGTTTACGTGCCCATTGTAAACATTCCCGCCTATTATGTGACGTGAGCGGAGTGCAAATGACTGTTCGCCTCGCATAAAGACGACTCTCATGAAGAACGGTTGATCTGGAGACCAACCTTTCAGCGAGGAAGTATCTGAGTTCAGCCGGAGTAATGGTTCTACTCCCTCGTGCGCATAATGACAAATATCGGCACTCGTGGTAGCACGTGGCCGTCCTTAGCTTAACCTTCTGGATACCTAATCCGTGGTAAGAAATTGTTGCTAATGTTTATGAATCACACAATAGCTCGCCATCGAAATTGTTCGATTAAATAAATGATGAATGGATGACATTGTTGGAATTTCGCTAAATTAGATTTGTAATCTCAGACACACAGCGACAATTACCGCCTTGCTCAGAGACATCCATTTTTATGCTCCTCACAAATGACTTATTCCAACAGCGGCGCTACTATTTTGCATAATTCCATATTATTCAATATTTAATTGGTCCTTTTACTTAATAACATATTCAAGTTTTATTGAGATTGGCTTATTTTCGGGAGAATTAACTCTATTTTTTCTTCATTTTTGGTAACCAGTGTAATTGTTAGAAAGTAAAAGGCACTGTATTTGGTCACTAAGCGGGGCTATTTGTCGTTTTATTTAATAAGTTTTTTATAGTGTAGTAGGAGAGTAAAAAAGATATAACAAAATCATATTTTGCTTTTGTCTCAGTATTTAATTTTTCCTCACAGAATTTTTTTTTTTTTACTTTAACTCTTCTTTGAAAATATCTCCAGCATCTGGTAAATGCACAACCCATGAAATAGAATTTTGAAAGTATTTCATTAAAAATATATACCAATTTCGATTTTGGAACATAACGGTACTCTCTGCACGACAGAGTATTTTGATTGAATTGTGAACTTCCGAATTCACGTTGGATTTATATGACGCAAAGAAACACACATCAAACTTTTTTCTTTTATTCTAAAGAAAATTGAAATAAAATTATCAAAAGAAAAATGCGATTTAAAAATTCTTTCAATTTTGAAACGTGAATTTAATGATAGGTCCCATAAATTTGATAAATGTTAGACTCTAGAACTGAGAAATTGTTGCAATCTAAAAACAGGGAACAATTATTTAGTGACGATTTTGGTAAATATAAAAACTATAGAGATAAATTTATTGAAATTTATTTGATTGAAAGAACTTCCCCTTCCGTGTGATACGAAATCAATTAAGATCAAATAATCAAAATTTGGACTTCAGAAATTTAATGAAGAAGAAATACACATTTTGGAGTCACTTAAAAGAATATATAATCACAAAACCATTATCGTTAAGTCAAAATGCAGTGTTTATTGCTGTCAATGGAACCCGGTTCGAAAGCTTCCCAGCTACTGAAGATAACCGACTAGCAGATTTACTTGCACAGATTAATGTTCATGATTTATTAACACTAGTTATAAAGAATGCTGCTACAGAAAGAGCGAAAACGAACTTACCATTTCTTTACGATGAGTTGAAAGGAAAACCTCGGGTGAACACGAGAAAAGCATGGAGATTTTTTGACATCTATAGTTGAAAATTGCTTACCTGAAGATTGGTTGGTTGGGTTTTATGGCGCAAGGTCCAAAAATGGACATGCTGCGCCAATGCTTACCTGAAGAAGTATGGATCGCATGAGACAGAAGTCGAAATCATAATTCTACGAAAATAAGATCCTTAGAACTTTTCGTGGAATTCCTTCTCAAAAATTAAATAATGAATAATAAGCACTCTCTCTCTTGTAGTCTGGGTAATACAGATAAGAAATTTGATAATAGCATTTTTTGTGATAAATCATACCTTGGGCAAAAATGCTTTTGCTGCGAAAAAAATGACATTAGCTGATAAATAACAATTGTTACGTAAAAAAAATGTGCATAGTCGTGAAAATTCCAATGTTTCTACACAAAACTATTCATAAGAGAACTTGGAGATCACCTAATAATGCTACTTTCAATCAAACTGACCGTGTTTTAATGAGTGCTAGTCATTTCCTAACCTTTTGGATACCAAGGCGTCAAAGCTGATTCTGATCATTACCTTGTAATTAGATTGAGCGTAAAATTTTTAGTTTCAAAGATACTAAAAAGTGTGACCCTAAATTTAAGGATAAGAAAATTAGGAATCTATTTGGACAAAAACTATAAAGTTGAGACAATTAATTTCGTTGTAGCTACTAATGTAGAAGATAAATGGTCTTTATATTATAAAACATTTTGGAGATTGCTGAAGTAAAGGGCGCTGGTCCTCGTTGCAATTTATACTATTTTTATATTTTAGTCATTCCTTCTTTTATTTCTCTCGTAGTTTAAGAGAACCCTGTTTCTCAGATCAAGTTGAACAATTTAATCGGCCCAAGAATTTGCTTTTTTATTATTAAATGTTTTCTTTTTTAACTGCGTATTCATTAAAAAAAAACCAGTGTCTTCCCAAGAACAAGTTTAATTTTAGTTTTTGGTTGTTCGAATTTTTTTCTATAACAAAGAAGCTGGACTGATATTATTATCAATGGATTCATTCCTCTTTTTTCTCGGTCAAGCAAGCAAAACTTTCTAATTTAAAACGCTTTGCTTCTCTACAATATTTTCGAGGAAGCAGTTTTGCTGGTACTGTTTGCAATTCCAAGGATGTTTTCCTAATTTTCAAGGTTGTCGAAAGGATTCTATATTTTTTGGCATCCTTCTGTTGTCTTGCTTAATATTTCTTTATTTCGACTGATAAGCGCGTCCGTTTCTTTAATTGCGAACAATTAAACTAAAACAAATTCTCAATGGAACCCGCTTAATCTCTTTCTCGACAAACGAAATTTCTTAATTTAATTAGTACAAATAAAAAGAAACAAATTACAGAACAGAGAACTTGCAAAGATTTTTCGCTTTTTATGTTCTTTCGTAAGTTAGGAGTCTAATTCGACAATGTCAGGAATGCCTGCACTAGTTGCTTTGTTGTTCAAGAATGAATCAAGTTCTGAGGCGTTACATAAAAAAAGAAATCAAATAAAAAAAAATGAAAAAGTTAGGTTATTAAAAAAAAAAAAATAAAACTCTTTGTCAGAACTAACTAGAAACAAAACTATGTAAAAAAGTTTGTTTACTAAAAAAAGATTTTGTAAAATTTAAGTTCGTAAATGGAAGTTAAAATTATCATTGTGTCTATGGGTTCTAGATAGAGACTGGCCACTAGTTCGTAAAAGCGTGAGTGTTCCTAAATAAGAGGTTCGTAAAAACGAGCGTCTTTTGTATATTATGACACAATGACATGATGTAAAATTTTTATTAGACTTATTTTAAAAATAGGCTTGAAGAATGAATATTAGCTAGTCTTATTACTGAAATTATTACTTTATGAGATACTTAAGTAATGTTTCTTGAAGCAAAAGAAAAAGTTATACACAAATATAAAATTTATTAGTAAAAATGTATAAATTAACCTCAAAAAGTTATAAGAAAAAAATATTTTGGGGTCATTATAAGATTAATACAACAATTTTGCTTTGAACTAGGCCTAATTTGAAAAATAAATTTCAAGACACAATATTCAAAGTAGTATTTTGCCGATTTTTCTGCATCTTGTTACTCCACGTCAATTTTTGGGAATGGATATAATTGGGTTAATTAAATATTTTCAAAATGCTCTGCAAGGGAATGCAATAATTTTCATTATTATTTAAAACAATTTTAATTTAAGATTTCTTTTGTATTTACATTTGAGTCTTACATTTATTTAATTATATTTGAATCACAAAACATAAGTTTGGTGATTTGAATTGCCAATTAGTTGAAAAATAATAGACCACACGAAAGAAGAAAAGAAATAATATTGATATGTTAGACGACTTTATGAATGAAAGCGCCATTATCATTATCACCTTAATTCAAAACAATGAAAGATCAAGGAAACATGAAGGACTCATACATTGAACAAGTTAATGCATGTAATGAATGTCAGAAATAGTTATGAATATAATAGTGATCACACATTGTGTACTTATAATTTTTACTTTCATTAAATTTTAAACTAATGATAGTAGAAAATAGGAAATGATAAAAGTTATTGAAAAATGAGTTACAGGGATAATTGAAGATTGAAGGAACAGTGGTGATAGAAAAACAAATACAATCGTTTTGATATTGATTGAAGAACTCATAGGTACAAAAGTAAAAGAAATAATTAGTTTAAAGCTATCACACACAGTGTTAAGTTCCAGTTGAAAAGCCAGTGATAGTGCTGCTACAATAAATAGGTTATAGAATTCACTAAATGTGACATTAGAATATATGCAACTTCTAATGTCTACTGCATCGCATAAGACAAGATATAAGAATTCCCTTCATCCAAAAGATCTAAAATTAAAAAATATCATTTTAGTTCTGAAAAACATTGAATTCAATATTTTTGAATAAAAAAACACATAGTTGGCTATTATAAATTGTTGGATGATGTTTTGTATCATTCGTACAAAGCTGATGCTTGTGGAAGAAAATTATTCAAAATATCAAAAAGAAAATAATTTGCCTTCCCATATTTAAGAATCTCTGATTTGAACTTAAAATTTTAAACTTATATTTGATTTAAAATTAGCAATCTACAGTTGTAGCACTTTTAATATCTACATTTTCTTTTGGTAAGTTAATCAAAGTTTATTTAATGAAGATAGTCAAATGCAAGCTCAAATCATTTATTCATTGATAAGCATTCATTTCATTACTTCATACTAAATGGTAATTGTGTGTTATGAAATTAGTATTTATAGATATATAGATGAATTATTTATTATATCAATATACTTTTGCAATAAGATTTTATTTATAGTACTTAAAAATCTTTATTTAAGACTTCTTTTGGATATTATGTTTAAATATTTAACAATCTTTTAATATAATCGTGAAGTTCTAACTGCAAAGCAATAGAAAAAGTGATTTTGATTTAAACCGATAGAGTCAAATTTCAGTTTATATTAGAGGAAAAACAGTTATGTTGTCACAAGAAACTTTCAATCTGTGAGGGTATGAAATTTTTTCAATGAGTATGTGAAAAAATTTATGAAATGGAAAAAATTATTCTTTAGGCAATTTTTCTTGAATATTTCAATAAGGTATTTTTTTAATTACTTAAATAAAATAAGAAAAGATGCTATAAAATTATTTTAAAAGAAGGTATAAAATTATTAATTTATTAAATAAGGTATAAAGAAAAGATTCTATAAAATTATTTTTGGATATGATAGATATTGTTCAAGAGAAATTAAAGGTTAGATTTAACTAATATATTTTCAATTAATCTAAAACAGTTTTTACATTTATGAAAAATCTTCACTACTTAATAACAGAGTATTTAAATTACATATCAAGTAATTTGGAAGAAAGTTCTTTAAACTCATCAGACCTAACAAATTATTTAAATAAACATTTCTTTACTTTAGCAAACAAGTTACTTTTAATTGAATTTTCTAAAATTTTAAATAACTATGTTAAAAATTCATTTAACACATTTAATAAAACTAATTTTATTTTTAAAAAATTCCAAATTTTTTAGAGTTAAAAAATTTAGCATTTCACTTAGACAAATATAAAAATAATTATGAAATCTTGATTCCCAGAATTTATTTTACAGCAAAATTTTGATATGAATATACCACAATGGAAAAATGTGTACATTTAAATATAAAATCAAATTTCTACTGTAAACTAGTTTTAAGAGCAATAAACACAATAATAAAATATTTAATAGAATTTTCAACAATTCAATATATACAACTTAATTATTCACAAACAAAATTAAAAATGTTAAAAAAAAAAAAATCATAATCAATAAGGCAGAATTATTTATATGCAGATTAAAAAATTTATAATTCAAATAGCTAAAACAAGTTTGAATACATGCAATTCCTTCCCCTCATAAAAAAATATACACATTATTCATCTAGCTTGCTTCAGAATTGCTTTCATGAAGATGACATTGCGAAGTAGTCAAATTGTGATTTAAAATAGCTATTTACATCCTTGATATTTAAAGAATTTTAGAATGCTTCTTTTTTCCAAATGCATTTCCGATCTAATTCTTGAGATATAATAAGAAATATTTCTCTATCTTTCCCTCTAATTTGCTCACGAAGGTATGAACGAAGATCAGGTATCTGCAACAAAAAAATATGTTTCATATAGAATTGCTTTATTCTGAAATATGGATTAACAAACCTCATTTCTTATATAAAATGTATAGATTAATTTTCTATTATAAAAATTATGTTACATGGCTAAAATTTATAAGCAAAACTAATCCTGTAAAACTTTAATATTATTACACTTTAAGAACTTAAACTTCATTAATTCAATCAAAATTAAAAAAAAAAAAAAAAAAAAGAATTATCGATAACAATGTTAATATTGTATATTTGAAATTTTCAAAGTTATACAGTTTTTTATACTTCTCTAATAATTTTCTAACCTAATTCATTTATTTCTTCTGAATAAAGTATTTTATATTGAAAGCAATTTAATAGTTTTTCTTGTTACGAAATGAAGCTCATCTCATGATCTTCATAAACATATTCAAGTATTAAAAGCAGAAACTAGTATAATTTTGAAGAAATAAATACTAATTAAAAATTTAGAAAAGAAGTTATTTAATGTAATAATGAATATAATAAAGATTTGCTATTCCTGCTCTCCTAATTTAACTCTAAATGTTTCTCATTTTTATTTATTTTTGGATTTAAGTGAGTTCAAATTTTTGTTAAGATTTAAAAATTCCCAAAATAACAAATTTTAAGAAATTTACTAAATGTAAGAGTTTAAATAAACTTTTAATTTAAATAAAGTAATTTTTTTAAACCAAATTAACTTTAAAATTCAAATTCTACTATTTACTAAATATAAGTGTTTAAATTACATAAGAATTCAATTTCTTTTAACAAAGATTAAAAAAAAATCAATAATGACCATCAAGAATAGTTGTAATTAGCTTTTTCATGGAAAAAATAATTTTATCTGATGAGGTTTAGACTATTATTAACTAAATTTAAATAATTTAATTATTAAAAGTTTGATTCTAATTCATTTAGAAATTAAACCAAAAACACATTTTTTAAAATTAATAACATTCACATTAAATTATAGTAATTCTCTATTCATAAAATTATATATTTGATCAATATAATTGGCGTAAAAGAAAAGAGAAATAAAAAGGTTCAACTGATTTTGTTAAAGTAAATTAATTATATTATAAACTGATTTGATCACAAAACTGATTCAAGAATGGTTTTATTCTATGAGTTTTCCCTTTGTGATAGATAAATATAACAATTTAAAATAGTTATTAATGAAGTTTTTATTTTTAAACTTATTAAAACTTATAAATAAGAAATTTTGGAAAAATATAAATACAAATTGACATGAAAAGTCCAGTGGTTAAAAATATAATATCTAGTAATGATTTTCAATGATAATGATTCAAAGCTTATAATATATTTAATTTCAAATTCTGCAAAACACAGCTAATTGGCACATAATTTTGAGAACCATAGTCAATATATTACAAATATATGTTAAAATAAAAAATATGATATACATAAATGATATGAAACATACATCTGCCAATTGTGAAAAAATTTCTGAAAGTTTCTTGGGATAAGAAAAATGCATGCAAATTCAAAGAATCTGAGGAAATTTGAGACAGGTTTTATTTACATTTAATCAATTTGTATTTTCCATCATTTGATTTTTAGCAATCAAATATATCTTAATAAATTGAAAAACTATCCTTATACTTATGAAATTAAAAGAGGTTGTGGCCAATTTTAGATTGAGCATTGGTCATGACTGCTTGGCTGAACACCTTAAGAATATTGACGTCTTGACCAGTAGTCTTTGCCCTATCTGTAAGGTAGACAATATGAATAGGGACCCTCTACTCGCCTACCTAGGGATGGTAAGGGATAGCATGTCCTGACCACTTACATGTTCCAACTCTAGCATTTTAAACTTTGAAATTTTAGAATTTTAATTGTTTTATGTTGGTTTTTACCTTTTTTTTCTTTTATTGTAATTTAAAAGTGTTTGTGAGTGGTCAGATGTTGTAGATTGGGTTCTTTTTAGCCATATGTAACAACAAGAGTTATGAAATTTTGATTAAAAAATTACAGGTACTCACATACAATTTATTAAAAAAATTTTCGATTTAGAAATAATTAAGACCAACAGATTTAATAAGCAGAAAATTTAACCTTAACAAACAATGTTCACAAGAAAGTTTCTTTGAAAGTAAATACTTAAATTGTAGGGTAAAATTTTTCTGACGCACATTTTCTTAGGATTTATTTTATTATTGATTCTATATCATAAATTTATTTATACAATACATAGACTCCTGGTAATTTTTATATTTGATGCTTTGTGGTTAAATTTTAAAATATTTTTATAATTTAATAACAGTAATTTTAGTTTGTGACTGTTACTTTGTATGATCTGACAATAAATTTATTTCTTTTAATTTATTTTGTTGTATGTTGCTCAACTGCAATATATTTTATCTCATACTGAATATGTATTTGAACTGGGACTATAGGCCAATCATAGCATTATTTATTTTTCATAAGTTTATGGATCCCATAATGTGTGATTTTTTCATTGTAGATCAACAAATTCATTTTGAACATTTTAATAGATTTTGAGTAATTATTGCCATAAAAATTGAGGTAATGGCTATTACTAGAATAATTAGTTTATGGTATAAAATTTCCTTATGATAACTATTTCAAATTAAATAGAAATTTTATAAATAATTTGTATTTTTCAATTACATGAAAAGAGTTCATTTTTTACAATCTTAAACAGTTTTGGTTACTTTCTTTGAAGTTTTTGTAACAGTATCAAAATTTTTTTCCTATTTTAAATAAAATAATATTAATTTTAAATCAATATTATAAAAGTATTATAATTTACTGTTGGAAAAATGTTACATATATCTTTAAAAGTTGTTAATGGTATTGTCAATGATTTATTAGGCATGGGTAAAACATAACATATTCTTGAATTTTACATATATTATGGTTCTTATAATTACAAACATTATTAAAAGTGCTAAATCATTATTTATGATTCACAGAATTTTTTTTGTTTGTTTCAGTGTAGTTCTTTCTCTACCACAGTTGACAAACAGATGTTGCATATATCATATATGCTTCAGCTTATAAGCTTGTATAATATATACTTGTATAATATATATACTTGTATAATATATATACTTGTATAATATAT